>JAMKQA010000804.1:0-29386 GCA_024699735.1 Posidonia australis | reverse complement strand
GTGCACAGATCTGGTTGGGGAATCAGCTGCGTCATGCAAAAGAAAAGAAAGAATAGGATAAGAACAAAAACACATTGATTCTAGACACTGGGACACAGATACGAGTACCCCACAACAGGTGAAAAGGATGAAGTAAAAGTCGAGACATTAATCTTCTTTTCTCCAACTTCTTGATCTAAGAGACTATGCATGGTTTCGGACAGAAGTCAAAACTCAGGGGGGCAATTGATTTCTTTCTTGAATACGTACATCAGGTGCGATCTTGCCTGGCCTTGTCTCTTTCGGAATCCATTCCAGGGTGAAACGTGATTAGCCTAGTTTTTTTTTTTTTTTTTTTGACAGTTGAACCATGACATTTCAAACTACAAGCTTCTATTCCATGTTGCCGACAGTACTCATTATAAACCTTACCCACCACCATCCACTCATATCTATGACATCTTTATCTCCATCACATGTGGTGGTGATGTGAATGTCCCGATTTCAGTACGTTCGTCCAGCACAGGAGAAGGTCCACACCAAGTAAATGCCGTCTAGATCTAATGGAGTGGAGATATGGGAACATGTCCCTCCGTTGTGGATGCTGATCCAAGTGGTGTGTGGACTTCTCCCAACATTCTCGATCAAGAGACGCCCATCAACCCCATGTATTGAATATATTAATGCATGCCTCCAAGCGTCCAAGCAAACCCTAGCTAGCCAGCAACTAAACATGCATGAATCTCCCAAGCATAAATCCTCTGCAGGCCCCTTGTTTCTTCTTGACACAGCCTTCAGTGATCTGTCCTCATTTATTCCCAGAGAGACAGTCCTACATCAACATTAAAAACCCCTCGTCGTTAATGCATGCACCCAACAAAAGAGATACTAATTATGTGGATTTTAATTGCATTGTGTGGGAAAGATCTTGAAGTTTGCTTCTGCTTGACATTGCTTTTTCAGCGTTCAATGTCAATTAAGTCTGTTTGCCTACCTTTCTGCATGTTTTACAGCTACAATATGTAATCTAGCTATCAATAATTCTCTCCAAACTGGTGAAACCTTTTCTGCAATTAATAAATTGGTTTGATGTAGTAATGCTTAGCCTTGATGGTCGTTTAGGATCTAAAGAGTAGTCTAAAGTTGTGACGAAGAAGGGCAGCAGTTAGCAAAAAACCCAAACCCAGATTACTGCAGCAGTACCGAGTAAGAAAGACATACATCACAACTACAGCATCTGTGACGTCGTTCGCTGTAAGTTTTGCTATTTAAGGCGATAAAGAAATGCTCTGAGTAGGGTGAAATAAGCCCAACGTAATCAAGAATATTGCTTGATGAGAGGATTTGGTATACCTTCAGAAATCTCCAGTTTCATTGCCTGTCAAGCTTTTTGATACACTTTAATTTGGA
Source organism: Posidonia australis (assembly GCA_024699735.1). Classification (NCBI taxonomy): domain Eukaryota; kingdom Viridiplantae; phylum Streptophyta; class Magnoliopsida; order Alismatales; family Posidoniaceae; genus Posidonia; species Posidonia australis. Next base: position 27,997 of record JAMKQA010000804.1, on the reverse strand, counting down.
TCTAGTTTCGCTATTGCCGTCTTGGCAAAGCACTCCATATTCTAAAGTTGGACGAATGTGGCTTGGAAATTTGGAGTGGAACTCAGGCACCTTCAAGGGGAAGGACAACCTCGTTTTTATTCAATACATGCGTGTTTTGGATGTTTTCTTTCACGATGAGCACACAAACTAGGGTACTGGACTCTTCAGCATCCATAAGAAGAAAACCAATAGCAATTATAATATCTTTATATATATATATATATATATGTATAGGTAAATTATTAGTTCGTTCTTACTTTTGTTTGATAAGATTCATCTATCGTTAATAACACATTCTATGATTAAGATTAAATTTAGATTTTAAATTAGTAAAATAATCTATATTATATTGGTGGTTTTATGAATTTTCATTTTATGTCAATTGAATCACATTAATATCTTATTACACTTTAATATTTAATTTTAATTTCAATTTTAAGTTCACATTTTCCTATTTTTGTTTTAGTGTTACTATTTTTCTTTTGTTTTAGTTTTAATGTCATTTTTATATTTATTTATTTTGATTTAAGTATTACTACTTTTTACTATTATATTCTTACAATTTAGGATCATCACTGATCTCAATGTGTATTTGGGATCTTCGTTATGTTCAATATCATTGATCTTCACTATGTATTGTTGTATTAGATGTCTCGTGTATCAGATATCTTTTTATTGTTACAATTACTATTTGTATTTTTATAACACTTTCGTTTTGCAGCAAGCAACGAGATTAGACAACCGTATGAGATTACTATTTGTTTTTTTGTGTATGTAGTTTCAAATTAGCAATAATGTTTTATGCAACTATTTTTTTTTCAAATGGATTAACAGAAAGGGTGGTGGTTGCTCTGGATCTATGCATCGATTTGGAGGCTTGCAGTGGACGATGGACTTGCGCAAGGAAGGAAGGTGGTGGCCGCTTTGGATCTACATGAGAGGAGTTGGATCTGAGGGTCTCTCGAGAAACCATGAGGTGGAGGACAAGCATTATGTGCATGGAGAGAGGGAAATGCAAGGAAGAGGAATAAGAAGCGTGTGGGATTTGTGGGAAAGGGGGGAGGGGATATTATTATAGATAGATTTTGCAGAGTTACAATTTATGGTAATTGTAAATTTTGAAATTTCAAATTAAATACCAAGTTATTTTTTGGAAATCGATTTTTAGTTTTGCTCATTATATAAGTAACAAGATAGATGGTTAAGATTGGTTTCTATTTAGAAGGGAGTTGAGGGAAGATGTAATATATCATTTCTCTCTCTCTCTCTCTTTCTCATTATAACTTATTTCTTTCATTTTATTTTTTCATTGTAAATTATTTCAATTTTATTATGTTTTAGGATGACAACAACTGAAGTTATGACACTTCATAGTTCATTGATTTGACATGGATAAAGAACGATTGATAGTTGTTATTTCTTCATATATATATATATTTTTTGTGTAGTTATTTGTCCTTTAAGTTCATGTATGTTTTTTTTATTTTACATATAATTACAATAAACATAAATATGATCATTTCTAATGAATTCTATTTTTCGATTGAATGAATTTAAGTTGGATACAATTTTTCAATTTTGTACTTAATTCAAAACAATATATTCAAAATTTTCATTCAATATTCAACAGAGCAGTAAGGTTTTCAACATTCTAATTCAAAAGCTTTTTTCCATGTAAAACTTTTTTTTCGTAAAACAAAAACTTTTTTTATGAAACAATCTTTATTCAATTGAAGAACATCACTTGAATGATATTTTTTTATTTTTTTTAAACAAAAATCTTCAAACGAATTTTTTTTCACATAAACATTTTTCATGAAAAACACTTCATTTAGTTGCAGAACATTACTTGAATGACTCTTTTTTAAATTTTTTTAAAATAAATACCTTAAAATGAAATCTTTGAAAATGAAAACTTTTTTCACGAAAAACGTTTTTCATAAAACAAAAGTTTTCACATGGATTTGTAGTGAGATTCTATTTTACTAGGAAACCAAAAGGATAGCACGGAATCGAATTTATTTTTGAAAAAAAAATAGACAAACCAAAAAATTACAAAACATCAAGATGTAGAACCAAAACGAAAAAGAATGTTGGAACCAAAAATAAAGGGAAAAAGAGGCATGAAACATTCCTTGGCAAGACGACAATGTCTCATTGTCATAGTGGCTGGGAAAACTTTAAACTCGCCACAGGTCCCGAGTTCGAATCCTGGGACATGCATATCGTTAATAAAAAAAAAAAACATTCCTCAACAAGAAAATCCTTGATTGATTTGTATCCATTCCCTCGTCTGTATTTCCTTCCCTTATCAATTCAATAAAGATCATATTTAAAAAGTTACATGAGTCTAACTCACTTCTAAGCAATATACTACATTCCTTTCAAATAAGAATTAATGAACCATAGCACTCTCTATGCCATACTAGTAGTATATATTCTTAACTACCAACTACAATATTTTCCATCAAAAAAGAGAAAGAAAGAAAGATGGTTGGGATTAAAAGAACAGATTCAGTAGCACCAGTGAGATCGCCATAACTACCACCTCTCCACCATTAGTTGCGCTAGTAGTCATCAACCCCTCTGACGGCGACTTCGACTGTCTTAGCCTTGAGTTGGGAGAAAAAACATTGACAATCAAAACCATTGAAACCAAAAGTAACTTCATCCTCTCTTCTTCTTCTCTTTAGCCTCGACCTGCAGTGCACCTCTGCCTTTGTCGTCTCACCTTTTAGAAGCAGTGCTCTTGGCTCGAGCCCACAGAGTGTCGCCATGGAGCACCGCATCGATGGTCGTCTGGCACTCGTCCCACCTCCCTTGCCACAGCATCCCCATCGCCCTCCGTCACTGGATTGATCATCTGGCCATAGGCCTTGAACAACAACGATTGGAACAGAGTTATCGGGAAAAGCGAAAAACTCAAGATCGAACTCGATCAAGAGTCTACACGGGACGTCGTTGATCTTGATTAGCCCGCGGCCACGCTTGCAGTAGGTCACCGCCACAGCCGTCTTCTTTTGCCTGAAGTATTGCATCGATTCCACCGTCAGAGGCGTTAGTGGAGGCAGTAGAAGATTTGATTGGCAAAATCCTAACACTAGGTCTGAGAACGACACAGAGAGAGAAGAGAATCAAGCCACCATTTGGTTTTCAACTGTACTAAGGAAGAAAGAGGAGAAGGAAGTGGAGTAGGTTTTTAAGATTTCGTTTAACGTGAGATGTAATAGATCATAAATGTGGTATGACTTTCTATAAAAAAAATTTTTACGTAGAGATTCAAAAAAAAAAAATGTAAAATCACTGATTTCTGTTACGTGTGGTTTATGGTTTTAAAATTTCTTTTCTAGTAAGTTTTAAAATTGGTTTTAAATTTTCTTTTCTATATATATAAAATTCAAGTGGTGGAACATGAGGAATCGTTCTGTTCCTTTTCTAGTACGTTTGTTTAAAGGCAAAAAAAAAAAATTTGTGATAGTCTGAGAGCCAAGGCATTAAAAATACGGTAAGACAAAAGATCAAGTGGATGGTGGTTAACATGCATGGTTTTTGTTTAAGAAGGAAGAACCCTTTTTAAAAGTGGGATTAGATCATCACGTTCATATATTAACATTAGTTTGACCAGGAAGTGATAACCCACGCAGCTCAGTGTTCGATTAATTTGACTATTCGAAAGTGACCAATCGAAAATGTGTTGACCACGTGGGGAGGAGCTGGACATCTCTGCTTGCCAATGTAGAAAGTGCCCACCATTAGCGTTCCAAAGTTTCTAACACAATTAGAAAAAAGGCAACTCAATAAAGGGAATATGGGGTGAACCATGAGGACCACACTTTTTATTCCTTCCTTGTTGCATGGCTGTTGGATTTTTTTGTATGGCTTGGAAGAATACCAGCAAGTGGGTTGCTTTCTTCCCTTCTTGGGGTGTAGCTTCTACCACCAGCACTATATGTTTGTGAAGTTCTTGGTGAGATACTTGAAGTGTTAATTACTTTTCTAACCACGATTCTTAGTAAAATAACAATGACTTTTGATATAAATAAATTGATTCTATTCTTTGAAGATTGCCAAGAATATTCAGCCCGGACATGAGAACAATTTAACTCACTCTTTTTTCTTTTTCTTTTTTAAATTTTTTTCCTTTCTTTCTTGTAAATAAACAATATCTAGGGACATAATAATAGATAAAATATCATAAGGTTTGTAATGTGAGACACATACTGCAGCATCGACCTACAGACAGATGGGAAGAACCAACTGTGTTTGCAAAAATGGCAAAACACATGTTATATCTAATCCAAATTAGTAAGACAAACGAACGAGATGAAAAGACCGGCATTAAATTAATTAATTCCCAAAACTAACAACCGGAGTAAACAAACACAGCCACCTTCCTTAATTTGTTTGTTTTATTAATAAATGTAGATTCACTTGGTATGGATATAGTAGTGTGTGTCCGGTTCTTCCATGGAGAGAGGATAGGTGTATCACGTGGCAATGCCTCTTTGTCCATGTACACAGTACACCCACTGTATACAGTATACTACATATATAAAAATCCAAAATTTTTTTGTTCTATGAAATAGGAATTGTCTTGGGGTTCTATAGACTATAGTAGAAGCACTACCAGCAAAAAAATTTATCGCCCAATTTAATATCAGTTAGAATTAAAAAACATTAGAGATTCAAAGTACCCCATGAATATAAGTTGATAAAAATATATATATATATATATATATGTATGTATGTATGTTTTATAATATAATAAAAATGGTATTTCAATTGATTGAGATGTGCCTGATTTCTATGTCTTAGAGATTCCAAAGATCTGTTTATCTTTTAACCTCACTCAACATTAATCTTGGCAGTGACAATGCGAAATTGTCCACATAGAACTCAACTACCAAGTTAGGTTACAGCCATATAGGTTAAAACGATATTTGTGTATTTAAACAAAAAAAAACGTATTTTAAAAATATATTCTTATTTTTACCCATGTTAGCCTGCTAGCTGGCTAATAGATGTCTGAAAACAAACAAAGTTTTTTTATTATTATTAAAGATCAAACAAAGATTTTGGAAATGAAAGACGGTGAGAAGTCCCATGTAACCAACACCCAGGCATCGATTGCTTGATGATGATGATACCTTGATTCAGCTTCAAGGACCTCGTTGTTCTTACGAAAGTCATGTTGCTGAAGGTTAGTTTTGTCACCCAAATTGTTTCCATTTTCCAAGTTCCCAACAACTACATATAAAACTCTTCTCAAACCACATTAAATACAAAAAATGGTCAGGAACACACACAAATATGTACTATATATACCATACACCTTTATCTCTCCCACCTTCCACCCTGCATCCCAGTCTACCATGCTTTCAAAGGGAGGTACCCCTCCCCATGTCCAAGAACTCCTCCAAAGCCTCTAACACAACCCCAAAGTGAAGACCAGATCTCTTCTTTCCTCTCTCTCACTTTCAGAGGCTCAGCCATTGCTGACCATCTTCCTTGTTTCCCTTGCTAGTCCCCAGTCAGCTTCCATCTCCATCTCTTTCCCCCTACTTCTCATGAACCCATCACACCAATCTGCTTCAAGTGTCAAGCTGTTGTGTTGGGTGGGATATGGACATGGAGAGCTTTGTGGGTTCCTCTTCTGGGTCTGGTAGCCTCATGTTTACTTCACCAATGGTCTCTTCAGACAATGACGTGTGGAGGAACAGGGACTTGCTGGGATCTGGGTTTCTCAAGCAAGGGAGGTCTGGTGGGTTTGAGGAGCAGGACTGGGGGTGTGCAAAGATGGTAAGGACTGAATCAGCACTGATGCCAGCGGCTGCAAAGTCTTCTCTTCTCAGATCCAACTCTAGCACTCTGTTTCTGGAGGGTCAGCAAATGCTGAGCTTTTCGTTGCCTAAACAGGAAGGTTTGATGCTATGCAATGATGGGTCTTTACCTTACCATCATCTTTCATCCTCAGCATTGTCTTCTTCTTCTTCTTCAGCGTCCTATGTTAGGAGTTCAGGTATGCAATCTGAAGTTCTGAACTTGGTTTGCTAATGTGTTATTTATGGCATTTCCGGGTTCTAAAAAAGATGGATTTTTTTCCCACTGTGTCGTTTGATTTAATGTGGTTTGAGGTTTACAGAGGTTTAGTGGCGCTTTGGTGGTTATTGGGTAAAACACATTTCCTTTCGTTGTTTTTATTTATTGATGGTCTTATCTCGGCATTTCTGAGTAGTGCTTTTGAGTCTTGTCAAGGGGGAGATGGTTTTTCCTGGGGGTCTTGGGTTATATCGATTTGTTTTTTTCCCTTCTTTTTTTTTTAATCTTTTCCCCATTTTTATGTCAAAAAATAACAAGGGAGACCTGGGATTGAGGCAAAGAGCAATGGCAACAGCAAGGAGTAGTTTTTAACTTTTAGTGTTGGTTTTTACAACCTAAGAAAATTGTAACAATGATGTCCACATGATCTGGGCTTACATGTCACAGACATAGACAAGTCTGCTGTTTTCTTTTCGTCTGTTCTCACTTCTTGCAACTTAACATGATTTTGTGGGACTTCTTCTTCTTCTTCTTCTTATGCATTCCTGTTTCAGGCGTGGGATCTGGAAGCTTGAACATGGACACGCATGGGGTTTTGGCAGGGGTTAAGGGAGCCTTCACTCCATCACAGTGGTTGGAACTGGAACATCAAGCCATTATCTACAAATGCATCGATGCAAACATTCCCATCCCTCCCAGTCTACTTGTTTCGATCCACAAAAGCCTCACCCGAACTGGGTACAGTGGCTACTCTGCTGCGTCTTTGCGACAAAGTGCATGTAAGATTTACCGTTTTAACATCTTTTCAAGATAAGTTCCTTTTATTGGTTCCCAGGCCTTTAATCTTCGTTACTGTCTATCAATTCTAACATAGTCTTTAGAAAGTTTGGGGATTCCCGGAGTGGTCAGAATTGATAGATCAAGGATTAAGCTCTCGCTGAATTTGTTATAAAGCTGAGATCTGGACAGCAGGAAGATAATAAAAGAATCATGCTTCAAATACATTTCTAGGAAGAGCCACCAAGAGTAGGATATAACACCTGCAATTATCATTAGTTTGATACTTTCTTTCTGTCAGTAATCGCTATTTCTTTGACACTAGTCATTACAAAGGTTGTTACCAAGTTGTTTGCCAAGACATGAGAGGCCTTTTTACAGAAATTGCACGGACCACATGTCATGTAGAATTATATTTTTTTTATCAAAAGACTAAGCATCATGTATCATTTTAGAATATTAAGTTGCGGCAGAACGATTTTATTCTTTCTTTTTCATAATAACTTGATATTATTCCACTCTTTATGGTTCTTACTTCTTACTTAACTGTTTTTATTTTCTCAAACTTTACAGTTGGATGGGGGTCTTTCCAGCTTGGATTCTCTGGCAGCAGTGATCCAGAGCCAGGCAGATGCCGTCGAACTGACGGGAAGAAATGGCGGTGCTCCAGGGATGCAGTTGTCGACCAGAAGTACTGTGAGCGACACCTGAACCGAGGCCGCCATCGTTCAAGAAAGCCTGTGGAAGGCCAATCTGGCCACGGTAAGGTGACATCTACTATCACCTCTTTGCCTGCAGCTTCATCTGTTTCCGGTAAAGAATTATCAAATGGTATCGCCACTAATCAGCAGGAGACAAAAAGTTCAGGGCCTGGTGCCAGTGGTCCTTCTACAGTTCCATTCAACAGGCATGGAGCAAACTCGGAACTGATTTTTTTTTCAATTGATTTACGGTATCTTTGTGACATGTCTAAACATCATGTTGGTTTTAGCTTACTTGCTAGTTTTTGTGTTCTCCTCATTAAATTTCAGTTAGGAAAATTATTAATTAAAATTTCATCTCTACTTGTTTAAAATGGCCTATCTTGCTTCTCTTTTAACCTGTTTCATGCTTGTAAGTTGCATGTTGAGATTTGTGATATGAAAGTGTTGCACTCCTTGATTGTATTGTGCAGGCATTTTTTGAATTGCGATGGTAATAAGCTTTTAGACGGTGTTGATTATCAACAGTTAAGCAAAGAGCAATATTACTATCTGTCTGAACTCCTTGAATAACTTATGAGTCAATTTCCAAAATTATAGGCATCTTTTGTGGTTTAAAAAAACATTGAAAATATCTTTGTTTAGGCCTGTCCATGTTGTTTTGTGGCTTCCCACATGCTCACTGTCTTTTTAGATAAAATTGTAGTTCTGATTCATTGAGGATTTTCTGGTTATTGACCTTATTTTTATAGCTAGAAACTTCTTATCATGTCATCATATGATCTATTTAAATCTTGCAGGAGTCCCATAAATAAGGAGAACATGAATGATTCTCAAAACCTCTCTTTGCTGACTTCCATGAACCAAGGATTCAAGACAACACAAATCAATTTTCTGAAACAACATGACCTATTTGAAGAATCCAACCACAAAGCAGAAATTGGCCTCATTTCCTCTGATTCCATCCTTAATACATCAAGGAGGTCCTACTTAGAGAACACAAATTTCTCGTTGTCTCCTAAGCCAACTGACAGAGATCCTCCACCCAATCCTTTTCGCCATTTCATGGACAACTGGTCCAGAAACCAGTCGGATCGCTCAACCATCACCTGGCCTGATGCCGAAGAAGCCCAACTGTCCATCTCTATCCCCAAGGCTTCTTCTGATTTCTCCTGCTCTTCGTCCCCTTCAGGAGGCAAAATGACCCTATCACCACTCAAGCAATCCCAGGAGTCTGAGCCAATCCATATGGGTCTTGGAGTGGGAGGTAATAGGCAAGCTAGTTGGACACCCATCTCTTGGGAAGCTTCAATGGGTGGTCCTTTAGGTGAGGCATTGAACAACAACTCCTCCAAGGACACTTCCAAGAACTCTAACACCACACTAAACCTCATCAATTACGGGTGGAATTCAGATCTTCGACCTGATTCATCTCCAACAGGAGTTCTTCAAAAGACAGCTTTCGGTTCTCTGTCAGGCAGCACGGGAAGCAGCCCGCAAGCAGGTAGTCTTTGTGATGACCTGCTTGGCTCAGCTTTTGCAAATTCAGCCTCAATCCCCTCTCTGTGAGCTGCACGGGAGAGAATAACAAGAAGAAAACTTTCCCCTGAAGGCTGGTTTTCTTAGATAACTGTCTGGTACTTTGTTTCTCTGCTTGTTATTATGATATCTGTAAAGGCATTTTGCCTTGTCAGCTTGACAATGTCTTGTTGGTGCTGGACTAATTGCACTGGCAATTTTGGCTTGTGGGTGATTTTGGCTATCTATGTGAAAGGTTTTGTTTGGACTTCATGCCCCCATGACCAATAGCACACCCATTGACTCATTATCTTGTCTTGGTGTCTCTATTATTGGTCCATGTACCAACTGTTCTGTTCCTTTTATCTGATGAGTACGATGGTAAAGGCTGTTATTTTTGCCAAAGCTTACATTGATGAGACATGCTGTGGTACTCAAGAATCAGTTCCTTGAGGTGAGGCATCGGAAATAACAATCTGATGGCGGTTCGTGTATGCATTTGATATGATGTTTCCTCAGTACAAGTGGTACATGGCATCCTCCTGTCCTCTTGGACCATGGTAAGGCCCCCATCTCAGCTTCTCCTTTTTCCCACGCTCATCAGTTGTGTACATCCTAGGCTGGCTTGGGATTGGATTGGAATCTCTCCCATTTTGTGAAAAACATGTCTGATATCTTGAAGTTATCCAACACATTGGTACTCACAGGGATATAGGACGATGACAACAAAGTGACCCCGTGGACATGGGATAGTCCATTGAAATAATGATAGATCAAATACCAGAATCCAATGCCAAAGTTGCAGCAAGAGTAAAGGGAGTACAAAGAAGACTTCTTTTCTTTCTTTTTCTTTTTTTCTCAAAATAGTTTATATAGATTTAGATCAAGATGTGGTTGTGAATAAGCCATGAGCAAAAGAGGCTAAATTATACAAGCAAGGGCGCAAATTAAAGAGACATAAAGGTCCTTCCAGTAAAAAGAAAGGTCCTGAGTAAAGCTAGACGCCTTCAATCTTCCTCCAATCCCCATTCGATGACATTGCGCCATTCTCTCCTCCCAAAGTATATGCTTCCAGTTCAGCTACTGCTTCGGCCTCGGCTGTTGACATTGGAGCAGGGGGGCAGGAACTTGCGGGGGAGTAGGCGTGGGGTAGGCCTGTAGGTGTGGCTTTCGATGATGTTGACTGAGTCATCACGAAGTTGGCTCATCCTTGTTTTTCCCAAGTACCTATCCAAAAGAATACAAATGATTTGATGCTTTCAAAAATTGCGTGCCATGCCTATATGGCTAGATGGCATGCGCAAATATTATCTCCCACGTCTCCACCACCGTAACAAGCCACTTGCATCACCACCAAAACCGTTCAAGCGTGAGTCTGTATGTTTTTGAAAACTTGTTTTTTTTTTTTTTTGATATCGATGTGCATATATTTTTTCCTTATAGTCCGTGAGATTCGAATCTGAGAGTAAGGTGGAAGTTCCGCTCTTCCTGGTCAACTACATGGCAGTTGGTTGATTTTGAAAACTTGTTACAAGTGCAGTAATCACATAGTCAAGCCTGCATGATCACGTCTCTCTCTCAACTACGCACGTTTTGTGTCGACATCCACACATATAGTGCAGGGAGTTTTTTTGCTTATTTTGCATTTGAGTTAGCTTAGTTGCATATCACTAAATATAAACCAAGGTCAAAAGTTTCAGGTGCGTGTCGATCTTTTGTTTATATTGTTTTTATTATTTACTTTAATTAACTCTGATCCTAGCCCCTCTCTCGGCTCACTTGGTTGGTGCTCGTTGGTCCTAGGGTCGACGTTGATTGGGAGTTGCTGGGCTAGCTTGTGAGGGTTTGTAAACAAAGGAAACAACCAAAGGAATTAGACTGAGCATGGGCCGATTGGAAATACTTCGACACTTAAGTCAGTAGGAGGTGGGATTAGGTTTTAGAGGGTTGAGGTGGAACGAGAGTTGTAATCTTTTGTTGATGTGTGATAGGTTGTATTTATACCTGAGGGTGATTGTTGGAGATTATTGAAGAACGTGTCCAATAGTTATGATGGATTGTACACGTGTCAAGCTTCGATTGGAGTCATGTGTGGTCTGACGGCTCCGTCAAAGGTGTCAAGGGATGTAGTCATTAATGCCTTAACAAAAACATGCTATGCTACCATGCATGTGGGGAGCCAAGCAGGTTTAAGCGCTAAGGCACTAAAGGACTTTGTGTGTTCAGGGAATTACATTGGTGAAGGCATGCTTGCACATCCACGTGAAATCTCCTCGATATGTGCATTGAGTTGACAGGTGGTCATGAAGACCACCATCTGTTACAGTCAAAGGAGAAAACGGTCGTGGTTTAATAGCTTTGATTTGTCGGAGTTATTGACTGGCGTAAATCAAGGAGCCATTACTAGGGCGGTGGGAGGTGGAGACGTTGAGGCTCCACTATAAATAGATGGGAAAACGAAGGGAAAATCATCGAGAAAAACATACCTCGTTTCCTGGTTAAATCCACCTCGCCAGAGCCCCCATACGACGATCAACAAGTGGTATCAGAACAAAGTTGCTCCGCCGCTGTTCCCCCCTCTGCACTCACGACCCGCTGTCCGCCACTCGCAAGCCGTTGTCGCCTCTGTCCCTTGCCTACGCGCGGAAACTCCCCTGCTCCGCTCGCGGTCGCCTACTTCCCTGTCCACACACGTCGTCACCTCCTCCTCCTCAGCCCCCCCTCCCCCCCCCCCGTGCACAGCCTGATCACCACTTCCCACTCGAGCCGCCGCTCTTCCATGCGGCTCTGCCCTTGTGCGCAAAAGACATCGCACCAATCATCATCCCTGCATGCGTGCACAGCCGTCCGCACGTCCACCGCCGCTCTCCTGCGCCTGCAAACGCTCCTCCGCTACTCACTCGCGCTGGCGAGCCCCGGATCCCACACGGGCGTCTCCTTCTGTTCTGCCCTTTCTCAGCCCACGTTTTCATCAACTCGGGTTAGGCATTTTTAATTTCTAACATTAGGATTAGAGGGGTGGGTGCATATATATATATTACATGCTTGATTAATTTAAAAAACAAGGGGTTAAGTTAGCATGTTTAAATATTTACATATTTACATCTTGTTTGAAATTATGCAAGTTTGAAGATATGAATTGAACATTAAAATTTTTGCATGATTTCTGAAGTTAATAAGTTAACTGGTCATTATTCTCTAATAATCTGTTATAAAGATTAATAATCTTTAGAAACTTAGATCTTATATATTATTGTATGTTTTGATAAGAAATTAAAGATATTAGTGATTAATTTTTTGCATGTATTAAGAATCAGATATATATATCTGTTGTTAAGAAATTAACTATTAAATTAAGTTACATATTTGATTAATTAAATACTTGATCAATTAGTAATTAGAAAGCACAATATCTGTTTTAAAATTCACTAGCACATACTAGGCGCACCTAAGTGGCGCACTTGACAGACGCACGTAGGTGGCGCATCTGAGTGGTGCACCTCACAGGTGCACCACTCAGGCGCACCTGTTCTGATGCAATAAGTTCTTTTGAATTTTGATTGGAGAACTCATAAATCTTGTTAAGTTTTGAATATTATTTTAGTTCTGGAATTATTATTCATTATTTACTTGAGAAATTATACAAATTTTAAATTGTATATCTACATTTGTTGTAGTTTTAATGGCTAGCAAACTGTTCACAATCGAATTGGCTAGGATAGAGAAATTGAATGGAACTAACTGTGAGATGTGGTACCGAAAAATCAAACATGCATTAGAATATGACAATATCGAACATACTATTGAAGTTAATCCTTCGGAATTGTCAAATGACGCTTTTGAAGTGGAAATTAAAAAATATGAAAAATTAAAGATTGATGATAAAAAGGCTAAAAACTTTATGTTCATGTTTATGGAGGATAGTTTATTAAAATGTTTTGAAATATACACTACATACACATTGTGAAATGTTTTGAAGGAAAAATATGATAAAACAACTGAAATGACAACCCAACTTATCCTTCAAAGATATAACTCTTGCAAAATGCTCGAGGAACAAAATATAGTGGAACACATAAATGGCATGATAGTTATGGCTAAGGACTTGGCTATTATAGGAACCCTTATTTCTGAAAAACTGCAAATAGCTACAATTTTAAATAGTCTCTCACATAGTTATGACATGATAACCACATTTCTTAGGTTAACCCCAATTCATCTTTCTAAACTACCTGCTATGTTGGCCACAGAACAGGAAATAATGGCTAGCAGGAAGAAATATGAAATCAATCTAGAAGAAGCAAATACTGCACACTAGAAGCCAAAGAATAACAAGAGGAAGAATGGATACAACAAGAACTTCAAGCCAAATCAAAGGAAAAGACTACGATGTTTTTGCCATATATGTGGCCAATTTGGTCACTACAGAGTAAATTACCCAAATAGGGATGGTAACAAAGGCAAGACCTCGGAACAGAAGAATAAGAGAGTCTTTATTTGTGTCACTGAATGTAATAATGTTGTAACTCCCAATACAAATGAGTGGTAGATAGATTCTGGTGCTACAAGGCACATTGCCAAAACCAAACAAGGATTGGAGTCATTCAAAGAATTCAGTCCTGGGGAACAACATATCTATATGGGTAACAATACCTACTTAGATGTGGAAGGGTTGGCACCTACCGCTTGAATTTGGGGGACAACATTATGGTACTTAAAGACGTCCTATATGCACCTGTCATGAGGCGGAATCTTATTTCAGTGGGCATGTTGGTAAAGAAAGGCATGGAAGTCAGGTTTTATAATAAACGTGTATCCATAGGAAAAGACAAAAAGGTCTTTGCTATAGGAAAATTTGTAAATGAACAAGATCTGTTCAAACTTGTTGTATCCGGAACTGAAATAAATGATATTGATGTGGCTTCTGGTTATGTCTTGTGCTTCTTATCGGAATGTGAGTTATGACACTTAAGATTGGTTCATGTTAATGTGCATCAAATGAAACAAATGGTGAAAATGAATTTGTTGCCTCATCTTAATGACATGGAATTAGATAAGTGTCAACATTACTTAGTTGGAAAAATGACTAAGAAACCATTTGGAATAGGACATAGATCAGATGAATTATTAGGCTTAATTCATTCTGATGTTTGTGGTTCACTTAGTGTTAAAACATATGATCACAATGAATACTTTGTGACTTTTATAGATGATTTCTCTAGATACACTTATGTTTATCTAATAAGCCATAAAAGTGAAGTCTTGACTTGTTTTAAGAAATACAAGTCGGAAGTTGAAAAACAATTAGAAAGAAGTATTAAGGTGTTAATGTCAGATAGAGGTGGGGAATATAATTCTAAAGAATTTGAACTATTTTGTGAAATGCATAGAATTAAGAGGCATACAACAATGCCTTATACTCCACAACAAAATGGTGTGGCGGAAAGGAAAAACAAAACTCTTATGAATTCTATTAGATGCATGCTATCACATTAAGGACTCTCCAAGAGATTTTGGGGAGAGGCTTTGCTTACAGCAAACCATGTGTTAAATAGAATACCCACAAAATCTATACAAAGTACACCTTATGAGTTGTGGACTGGATCTAAGCCCAATTTACATTATTTGAGGAAATGGGGTTTGTAGCTCATGTACTTATTCCTGGTCAATTAAGGGATAAGTTAGATTCTAGAACCTTGAAGGGAATCATTGAATATAAGGATGCAACTTTTCTTGAAAATTTAAAAGAAAAGGAAGAGAATGAAAATAAAATAGAACCACTGCTTGTAGTGGAAGATAACTATTTCAATGAAATCCCGGAACATGACCCTATGATTGAGGGGGAACAAAATATGGAAAACATGATTGAACCTATGGAAAATATAGGGGAAAACCAAAATGAGTCTGTAAATGGAAATGATGGAATAATAGATCAAAATGAGCAAACTCAAGATGGAATTGAACCGGTAGAACCTATTAGCAATAAAAGAATAAGGACTCAACCTGCTTGGATGAATGATTATCACTTGTATTCTTGTGAGTCTTCATGCCTAATAGCAGATATAGAGGAAAATCATATGGAACCCATGAAATACATAGATGCTATTGAATCAAAGGAAAAAGATTTATGGCTTGAAGCCATGAATGATGAAATTGATTCAATGGAAAAGAACAATGTATGAGAATTATGTGATTTACCTAGTGACAGAAAGGCTATAGGATGCAAGTGAATATTTAGAAAAAAGCTAAAGATTGATGGGTCTATCGATAAGTATAAGGCCCGGTTAGTTGCTAAAGGTTATACACAAAAATCGAGAATTGATTATCAAGAAACATATTCTCCGGTAGCTAAGTTCGCCTCTATAAGGATTATATTGGCTATCGTTGCACATTTGGATTTAGAATTACATCAAATGGATGTAAAGAGTACATTTCTAAATGGTGATTTGCAGGAAGAAATTTACATGTCACAGCCTGAGGGATATCAGGTAAAAGGACATGAAGACAAAGTGTGCAAATTAAATAAGTCAATATATGGTTTGAAACAAGCTTCTAAACAATGGTATTATAAATTTCATGATGTAATTGTTAAAATGGGATTTGTTTCAAACAGGTTAGACTATTGTGTATATGTTAGGAAAAGTGAGAGCAAGTTTATTATATTATCCTTGTATGTGGATGATATTTTGCTTGCTAGAAATGATACTGACATGTTGAACAACATAAAGGAAGAACTTAGCAAAATGTTTGAGATGAAGGACATGGAAGAAGCATCTTATGTTCTTGGAATACAGATCCTTAGAGATCGGGGATCTGGAATACTGAGTATAAATCAAGAAAGATACCTACATACAGTGCTGAAAAGGTTTGGAATGTATAATTACTCCTCAGCCCCTACATCATATGTTTTTGGGAAAAGATTAAGTAAGGACTAGTGTCCTGGAAAGGGGAAAGAACCTTTAAGAGCACCTTATGTCCAAGTGGTTGAAAGTTTAATGTACGCTATGTTGTGTACACGACTAGACTTGGCATATACTGTAGGTTTTGTCAGCAGGTATCAAAGTAATCCCAGAACAAAACATTGGGAAGCTGTAAAAAGAATAATGAAATATGTGAAAGGAACACTGCATCATAAGTTGACTTATCAAACGGATGAGCTTGAATTGCTTGGTTATACAGATGCTTATCTGGGTGGTAACAAAGATGATGAAAAGTCCACTTCGGGACATGTATTCATCTTTGGAGGTGCAGTTGTATGTTGGGGAAGTAAAAAGCAAGGATGTATAGTCAAATACACACAAGAAGCTGAATATGTTGCCTGTAGTGCAGCTGCATCACATGCTGTTTGGATCAGGAGATTTAGAAACGATTTAAATCTCAACTTAATAAATGGTCCAATAGAAATGTATTGTGATAAACAAGCGGTAATAAGTCTTGTACATAGTGGTGCAAATACATTAAGAGGACAACACATTAATATACATTATCACTATATTCGTAATATAGTGAAAAATGGGGAAATAAAAATTAGTTACTTACCCACATCAGATATGATTGCTGATCCTATGATAAAGGGAATAACAGTAGAAAAATTCATTAAGATTGTGAACTTAATAGGATTAAAGAACATTTCCATAGATAATGGAAATGAAGAACATTCTCATGAATAGTGAGAATGACAAATTGAAATGATACACTTCACGAATAGTGAAAATGGAAGTAAAAGGATATTCTCGTGAATAGTGGGAGTGGAAATTGAAGTTATACACTTCGCGAATAGTGGAAGTGGAAGATTTACATCTCCTTGCATGAGACTTGTATGTGGTCTTCATCGTCAAGTAGGAGATGTTGACAGGTGGTTATGAAGACCACCGTCCATTACAGTCAAAGGAGAAAACGGTCGTGGTTTAATAGCTTTGATTCGCTAGAGTTATTGGCTGACGTAAATCAGGAAGCCGTTACTGGGACGGACGG
Organism: Posidonia australis; assembly: GCA_024699735.1. NCBI lineage: Eukaryota > Viridiplantae > Streptophyta > Magnoliopsida > Alismatales > Posidoniaceae > Posidonia > Posidonia australis. Next base: position 10,967 of record JAMKQA010000804.1, on the reverse strand, counting down.
AGGTGGAGACGTTGAGACTTCACTATAAATAGATGGAAAAACGAAGGGAAAATCATCGAGAAAAATATACCTCGTTTCTTGGTTAAATCCACCTCGTCGGAGCCCCTATACGACGATCAACACATTGTACTTGCAAGTCCAGGACATTCGATAGGAACTCTGCAATGTGGCATGGGCAACTGACTGACTCTGAAGAAAGGTGTCCAACCAACTTAGACGTTGAGTGCACAGTCGATCTTCTGACGAGGCTTGTGGTTGTTTGCCACATGGTCCAAGTGTCTTTAGATTGTTTGCACAGAATTATCTAGTCTTAGCCCAAGTTAGACAGAATATCCCGCATCAATCTCAATGCTACACTTTCTAATCCTTTTCATTGTTTGATCTCTATGTGTTTTAGGAAGAAAAAGAAGATGCCCATAGAGATGAGGAAACCTACAACTGAGGTACGTGTCAAGTTGACGTAAGGAATATCTAGGACTAGGTTTATGAGTGCTAGCTTTAGCTCTAGTAACCATGGAATGAGAGGAATGGAAGACTTGAACATAGGAGGAGAAATAGGCTCAGAAACTTCAGAAGAAGGAGCAATCAAGTGTATTACATTTGGAACGCGGTGGATGCTGATCACCATCTGATCCGCCACCGCCGGCTCCAGATCTGACCATCGCCACCACCACCACCACCCCCAGATCTGACCACCGCCACCGTCGGCTCCAAATTTGACCCCGCCTCCCGCAGATCTGCGATCCGCGGGCCTAGATCCGAGCGAAGATGCTGTCGAAGTTCGAGACGAAAAGCAACCGCATGAAGGGACTGAGCTTCCACACCAGGAGGCCATGGATCCTCGCCAGCCTCCACTGTGGGGTCATCCAGCTCTGGGACTACCAGATGGGGACCCTCATCGACCACTTTGACGAGCACGACGGGCCCATGCGCGGCGTCCACTTCCACAGCTCCCTGCCGCTCTTCGTCTCCGGATGGGGTGGGGGCAGAGGAACGTCTTGTTCCAGCCTCTTCCAGCCACCGGTCTCCGGCTGCTGGCCGACACAGAGGACTGCAGGGGGGTGGATCGCCACACGTCGACGGAGATGGGCAGTGGTCATCTCGCCAGGGAGGGTTTCGGAAAGGCGTCCTACTTCAGGAACCTGCAGGTTGTGGATCGGGACAACAGGCGGACTCCGACTGCTGGCCGACCATCCTGGTTGCTACGACGTCAAAGACCTGGTAACCACTGCCAACGGAAAAAGAGAAGGCAGGTACGCAGCATGGGGAAGCTTCTTCCCTCCCCCCTCGGGGCTGAACCAGACCTTCTCTCTGGTTCTTTGCTCAGCCATGCTCCATCCTTTTTCTTCGACGATTTGTCGAATGGTTTGCGTCTTACTCGGGGCAAGACGGGTAGATTTCTAACTTTGCTTGTTCTAGCTGATTTTGCCCCTCTTCCTTCTCTGTTGGGCAAAATATGTCCTACTGCTACTATTGATGTCGTTTTTCTTTGTCGGTGTCTTCGTGGTGACTGGTTTATTTTTGCGAAATATTGTTAGATTGCTGATAATTACAGATCGCGATGCATATCTGTTTGATCTAGCTTTGCCTGGTATTTTTACACCAGTATCGGGAGATGCCTTATTTCGACGGTGCCCAATAGGGTTGGGTATCTTCCCAGTCCGTCCTTAACTCTGGAAGTGTTTTATCATGCCATCTGCGGGGAGTTTAATACCCCTTTGGATACCCTTATCCCCTCTTCCTTTGATATGATTGTAAACCCAGTTTTTGCTCCATCGAGCAAATCGCCGGTTGGTGCTAATCGGTGCTCGCTCACCGGTCGCCGGTAGTGCGGTGTGCTTCCATATTCAGACAGAGTCATCTCGGGGTTAATACGATGGTTATTTCGAAAACTCTGGAAATTACTGATGAAAGCAATTCGGCATTAAATGTGCACTGTTGCGCGTCCTCTCATGACACTCATTACGCGCACTCACCGCATTTTTTAAATGTTAATAAAAATTCGGAATTTGAAGCGGTACACATTTGCACGGGGAAAATCTCTGGCTCAGAGATTTCCTCTGACAGCGGAGAGGTGAGAAGCCGTCCTTTTCTGACATGGCCTGACACTGGACTTTCCTCTCCTCTCTCTCTTTCTTACGAACGGAGATATCTTTTTTCCGGCTCGAGATTTGCTCTCCTGGCATCCCATGTTAAGCCTGGTTATTTTTGTGTTGTTAATTTATTTCTGTCTACTCTCCATCTTAAAATTGATCTATCTTATTCTGGTTGTACATTATTACTTCAAATCATTCTCGGGTTGATTTGGAAAGAAAGGAACAATAGGTTTTTCAAATCATTCTCTGGTTGATTTGGAAAGAAAGGAACAAAAGGGTTCTCCGTAATTCAGTAAGATCGTACTTTTTAATCATTAATGATATTATTTCTCTGATGAATTTCTAAGTGAAAACTCTTGTTTCAGGTTTTGAGAAGGAGGAAATGTTGCAATTTGTTTCTACATGGCTTCACAACTTGTGGAGCCTTCCATTCCCTCTTCCATCCCTTCTTCTTCAAGAGTACCATTTGGAGAGGATTCTCAGAATTTTTTGGAGAATCTGGAAGAGTGACATTATTATGACCTAAGAAATTTTGTGTTAGATTCTGTTTGACCGTACCATTGATGATATTTTCGATACTTTTTTAGGCCTATTATGTCTGAGACTCTGTAATAATTTTACAATGACTCTGTTTCTTACTTGACTTTTAATATCGATGAAATACTATCTATCTCAATCGTTAATAAAAAAAAAAAAAAAGTTGACGTAAGGAAAAATACACATCAATATCACAATCTTTCCAAGATGTTTCGAGAGTCGGTGAAAAAGCAAATCATCAATAATGACAATCAAAGTCAATAACACACCCAAAAATTCATATCCACGATGAGTAGTTTACATCAGTCCAGAGACTTCGTTCAAATTTTGCCATGGTAAGGGAAATCATTTTCTTTTGTAAAGTTGCTTTCTGGAGTTTCGAAAGGTGATAGAGAACATGGAAGCAATGCCTCAAAGGGGTGATGCCATTCGTTCTTCCATTGTGTGCTTGAACGTCACAACAAGAGTCTGCAATCAGGAATAATTGTTTGGGAATCTTCCAAAAAATAGAGGCATGGCTAGAGGTGGAGCATAAGATTCTTCCCAATGAGCTAGAATGAAGGTATCTGACTTGGAGGACTTGAATCCATTTGTAGTTATGTACTTGGGATAGAAATTTTCATATAAATTTACTTTTTAGGACTTTACTGAATGATTTTAAATTTATGATTCCTAACCCATCTTATGTCTTACCTCTGCTGGCATTGGTAGGCAAAGCTCAGCTTTCACGTTAGCAAAACAAAGTCAATTGTGACATGACAAGCTACTGATGATAGTCAAGTGTCCCGTGATAGACATGATGAGTCCAAGAATATGCCAAGAGGAAATTGAACACGTGAGAACAACCACAAAAAACAAAAATCAACAGGAATTCACACTTACTGTTAAAAAGAAGAAGAAGAGGAAGTCATGTATTGTATGCATTATTGTTATATATTTTGTTAATAATATTTGTCTAATTTGTACATAAATGATACTTCTTAAGGTATTTCGTGTAATTTTATAAGAAATTGAAATATTACAAGCAAAATGTAAATAAACAAGATGAAAAGATCAATTATGTTACAAACAAGAGATGAAATCCTAATCCAACTATGATCTAATCAAAAATTCAATTTATACATCATATATTAAATTTAAATTCAAATGGATCCTAAATATGTAGAATATTGTCAAGAAGTAACCAAAGTATAATGGTTAATTGGTGGTAGTTGGTGGCTCCTATTACGGAGAAAATTTTTAAAATCCAGGAACAACTTTATATTGAAGATATTATGTATATTTATAATTTAAATTAGATTTAAATTTGAAAAATTTGTAACCACCATTCATGTCTATAAATAAGGGGATCTTCTATATATTTCATCATTTTCTACTTTGTATACTTATTATCTAAGACCGCTTCTCTAACTACAGAGTTGAGTACTGGAAGTTGCTTGTATTGGGTTTGAATGATCAATATTATTAGTTATATTTTTATTATGATATCTTCTTCTTTTTATTTTTGTTTTCCTTTTTCAATCATGTGCTAAATTCCTTTTTCAGGATTAGATGAAGATATAGTAATTACATGATGGTATAATTAGTTTTGCTCTTTTCTTTCTTGCGCTTCATGTCATGATCGTATATGCTAGATTAATATGACATTGATTTCCAATTCTTTCGATAAACTTTGACAGGCTAATATTGATTTTATCTTTTTAGTCTATGTTTAAGGAAGAGTCAATTAAGAATCATGTATGTTGTCGTAGTTATATTATGTTATCATCCAATTAAAGTTTACTTTTGTTTTTCTATTCATATACTTGATAGTCTATCATGTGTTCCATATAAGCTATGCTTATTAGAGTAGACTTCTTTAGTTTGATTTTTGATATTAAAAAGGAAGGAAGAGTGAACTACTTTATCATCATGTTAATTGCATAGTGGATTCAAAATTCTAGACTTCATTATATAATTTCAAATATTAAAATCATCTTTTATTTTATTTCACAATAAATTCCAATTCCATCTTCTTATCTTCCATCATAATTTGAATATTAAAATTAAAATTTAGAATTTATTTTTTCCAATGGGATCGACCCATATTTGCCTTCGTACTGTATAGTACGCCATGTACTTACGATTAATTAAAATTTATATCATAATGCTACATACGAGTCTTTTTGTGAGGTAAAAGTAAGCTCGGTAATGGGTCAGGTTTGGACCTGAGACCCTTGAGTATATACTTGTGAAGTTAAGGTCTGGGTCTAAAAAATAAGACCTATGGGCTCATGAGTCTGGATTCTATAGACCTATTTGTTTAGTGGTCCAAAAATACTCGGACTTGTGGATCTAGGGATCTAAACTATATTATAATAATTATATAAGAATAATTAAAAGTTAAAATTCTAACTGTATTTAAGTTAAAACCCTAGTTAACTCACACTTTTCCTTGTTTTCCATTCCCCTATACAACAACAACCATTTTTATGCCTTTTTTGTATCATGTTGATTATAGTCATTTATTTAATTTTGATTGTGTAATGAACTCTTTTATTTACAATTAAAAACCTATGTTCTTCACACAAAAAAAGAAGTTTTGAATGAATTACATCATATTCATGTGTAAAAATATTTTATTTGCCAGTAGTGAAATGAAAGGTGTGACATAAAGTTGTAAAAAAGTGTGTGTTTTCAAGTAAACCTATTATCTTTATAGGTCTGAGTTTGGGTCCAGGTTTTAGCTTATAGATCTAAATCTAGACTTCGACCTGAAAAAAAAAGATGAGACTAGGTCTGAATATAGTTAGGTTGATTGAACTCAAACATGACCTGTTGCTAGGCTTAGGTCAAAAGAACACCTCTAAATCGCTCAGACAAATGCTTGACCTATCTTCTCACCAAAATAAGGTTGATTTCTCCAAAAAAAAAAAATCTTGGGGACTTGGAAATGGAGAGGTTGAATGCTCAAAGACTAGAATGTCCATTTATTTCCAAAGTGATCACCGATCAAAATTGGTTGCTATGGTTTTGTCCTTGGGGTTCAACTTTGCTTGTGAAGTAACAATTATTGATTCGTCATAAATGTCTAACAAAAAAAAAAGTCTTAACTCCTTGTAATTGTTTGTCAATTGATATGTTTTCTTTTCCTCTTTTCGCATATGAGATTTAAGAAAAAATAACAACCACTCTTACAAAAAGATAAGAAGTTTGAAAATATAAAGAATAAATCTTTTCTTAATGACATAGTGGATGTGTTTTACAACCTCTCGTCCTCACTAAAGGGAAAAGAGGAATATACATTCTTGCTTCTTAATAAATATAAGATGTATATGTTTTATGAAGAATTAATTACTAACGTTAATTTTAAGCATGAGGCATTTTTCCCAAGAAGCAAGGATGGGCGGTTTAACAACAAATGTTCACAACGAAGTTTAAAATTTTGGAAAATATAGGTATATCAACCAACATAAACGATAATACGAATTTACCATCAAAAAATTTGAAAGCCTTGGTGTACCACTAGTCCATTTTTTTGTACACTATGCCATCAATGTTGGTGTTGAAGCCGGCGATCGATTGGGGCTCTGGTGATGGTAAAAGAGGAGTGTGAGGTCCGGTATATCTAAGGATCTGTATTTCAAGAATATAGGATGCTTCTTTCATGTCCTTTATCTCAAATTTTAAGCTAAGTTCTTTCTTTGTTTTATTCAACATGTTAATGTCATTTTCGACGAGCAAGATATCATCCATATATAGTGATAATATCACAAACTCACTCTCATTTTTCCTGACATATACACAATAATCTAATCTGTTCGAAACAAATCTCATTTTGACAATTACATCATGGAATTTGAGGTACTATTATCTTAAGGCTTGTTTCAAATCATATATCGATTTATTCAAATCATATGTCCTTTATGTTGTGACATGTATATTTCTTCATGAAAATTTTCATTTAGAATTGCAGTTTTTACATCTATTTAATATAACTCCAAATCTAAATGTGCAACAATAGCCAATATCATTCTTACTGAAGCAAACTTAGCTACAGAGAGTAAGTTTCCTGAAAATCAATTCCTGACTTTTGTGTACAACCTTTAGTAACTAACTGGACCTTATATTTATCAATAGACTTATCAACTTTTAATTTTTTCTAAAATAACCATAACATCTTAACTTTCTTGTCATTTGGCAAATCACATAATTCCCAAACTTAATTCCTTTTCATGAAATCAATCTCATCAACCATGGTCTCAAGCCATAGATCTTTTTCATGAGATTCAATGATATCTTTATATGTCATAGATTGCATGTGATTTTTCTCCATATCTACTAATAAATAAGAAAGTTCACAAGAATACAAATGATAATCATTCATCTATGTAAATTGATACCTCATTCTTTTGTTACTAATAGGTTCTACTGGTTCTCCATTCCTATTATAGTTTCATCATTTCCATTTACAGGCTCAATTTGATTTTCACCCATAATTTTCATGGGTTCATTCACATTTTCCATATTTTGTTCCTTTTCATTTATCAGATCTTGTTCTTGGAGATTATTGAAATAATCATCACCTATTATCATTAGAGGTTCCTCTTTTTCACTTTCCTTTTCTTCACCATTTAGGTTTTCTAGAAAAGTAGCATCTTTGTATTCAATAATTTCCTTTTCTTTATGGTAAAATTTATAACCAAAGAAATTTTTACAATAGCCTATAAATTCACATTTTAGTGTTTTAGAATCCAACTTATCCATTAATTGTCTAGAAATAAGTACATGGGTTATAGATCTCATTTCCTTAAATAATGTAAATTAGGCATTGTTCCGGTCCACAACTCATAAAGTGTGCTTAGTACAGATTTAGTGGGTATTCTATTAAACACATGATTTGCTGTCAGTAAAGCTTCTCCCTAAAAAGTTTTAAAGAGGCCTAAATGTAAAAGCATACATCTAACAAAATTTATCAGAGTTCTGTTTTTTCTTTCTGCTACACCATTTTGTTATGGTGTATAAGGCATTGTAATATGCCTTTTAATTCCATGTATTTCACAAAATAATTCAAATTCCTTAGAATTATATTCCCCACCTCTATCTAACCTTAATACCTTAATATTTCTTCTAAGTTGTTTTTCTACTTCCAGCTTATATTTCTTAAAACATGTTAATACCTTACTTTTATGAGATAATAAATACACATAAGCATATCTAGAAAAATCATCTATAAAAGTTACAAAATACTCCTTGTAATTATATGTTTTAACATTAAGTGGATCACTCACATCAGAATGAATTAAGTCCAATAATTCATTTGATTTATGTCTCTTTTCAAAAGGCTTCTTAGTCATTTTTACAATTAAACAATGTTGACATTTTTCTAATTCCACATTTTTAATATCAGGCAACATGTTCATTTTCATCAATTATTTCATTTTAGATTCATTAACATGCATCAATCTTAAATATCATAATTCACAATCAGACAAATAACACAATGAATAACCAGAAGCCACATCAATTTCATTTATTTCATTGTCAGTTACAGCAATTCTGAACAAATCATGTTCAATACATAAAGTTCTCATTGCAAAAACTTTTATTATCTTTCCCAATGGACATACGTTTATTGTAAAAACGCACTTCTAGACCATTCTTCATTAGAGTGCCTACGGAAATAAGATTCTGTCTCATGCCAGGTGCATAGAAGACATCCTTCAATACCATAATGCTGTCTCCCAGATCCAACCGATAGGTGCCAACTCCTTCCACATTTAAATAGGTGTTATTACTCATGTAGATGTGTTGTTCCCTAGGATTGAATTCTTTAAAGGTTTCCAGTCCCTTCTTGGTCTTTGAAATGTGCTTAGTGGCACCTGAATCAACCCACCAATCGTTGGAACTAAGAACTACAATATTATTACACTCCATCACGTCAACAAAAACTTTTTTATTCTTTGAATTTTGTTCCGAAGTTTTGCCTTTATTTCCATCCTTATATGGACAATTACCATGAAGTGACCAAATTGGCCACATGCATGACAAGAGCCTTGTACTTTCTTTCCTTGTATTTGATTTGGCCTGTATTGGTTTCTTTCCTTGTACTTTCATTTTGGGTTTTGTATTAGGTGAGTGTGTGCTGAGTGACCTTTTTAGTGGCCACTTATGTATGTCGTGTTTGTGTTTTCACAAGTGTAGATGTAGGAATAGGGCATTTACTAGTACATATAGAAGAAAGTCACTTAACCAAGCATCAAAAGTTTTGGGTAAGTAAGTTGTTAGATTTATTTCAATTAATTATGTTATTTAGTGATAATTATGTTTTGGTTGTAATGATATATGTTAATAATTTAAAAAAGAGAGAGAGGGAGAGCAAAATTAAGGTGTGACGGTGGGGCATTACAAGCTACTTTTCATATTCTTCTCCATTGATTCCTATTTTTTTTGTCTTTCCCAATTGCTCTTCATATTTTCTTCTTATTGGCTTCTCGTTCCCCAACTACTCTTCATCCTTTGTTTTTGTTGGCCTTTCCGCCTCATTCCAATAAGGATGAGTGAAAAATTTCGTCTTCATGGATGTGTAACCATGCCGTCGAGGATGGCAACAAATATATGTGTGTGCTAAAGTCGGTAAAGTCACGGCAAAAATAAAATAATGCAAAATACAGGAGTCGCCACCTAGTCTATTCAAATGGAAGATGAGGAAAACCATATAAAAATTGAAAATCATGCAAAACAATGAAAAAGGTCTTGAACCAGAAAAACATGGGTAAGGATCCCTATTACGTACGAGGAAGGTGTTAGGCACCCTCGTACGCCCGATAAATCGGTCTTCTATTGGTTTCTCTTTTGCTAATGAAATGTCGGGTTTGTAGCCTTTGCTGTACGCCTGAGGGCGATATGTTATGCCATGCTAATGAGTGTGGTGTCTAAAGTATAGGTGCATGATGTGTAGGGGTGTGTCCTAATGCTCAGAAATATCGCTCGTATGCCGGGTCAAGTGTTAATGCAATAATATTGCATAATAAGATCAAAGATCTAATATCTTGAGCGATTTATCATCCTTGCTTTACTACATGCCTAATGCAATCTAAAATGCAGGGAAACTGCTGAAAACAAAGGTGTGCCTTCCTAATGCATCAAGGAAGAAAACCAAAGGAAAACCCAGAAGCAAATCGGGTCGAGAAAGCAAGCAAAACATACAAAAGCCTGCTGTGTGCTACTGAAAACAGGCCAATGAGCCTGCTGGGTGAGCCAGACTGGTGCGCCCCCTATGTGCGTCTATGTGGGCTAGTAAAATATGCTGAGGAATAACAGAAAGCCATGTGAAGCCAAAACATCAGATGATGCACTCTGGAAAAGTATGTAGTAGAGAATCATTCTGTAAAATTTGCAAGAAACATGTATTAAAAGTGCTAGAAATGCAAATGCAATGACTATGGACCTTGTGCTCAAGGGCCAGTAGCCTCACACAAGATCCAACCTATTTGAGCTAGATGAAGGATGCAGGATCTAGTCAGGCCACTGGATCATGGACTGATGCACAAGGTTCTCCACGTAGGAGTAAGGTGCAATCGGCCTATCAGATTCAGCCTAGAACTGAATATCAAAATAGAGAAAATAGTTGGAAAACAATCCTATCAAAACTGGAAAAAAACATGCAGGTGACATCTTGGTACATCAGAGAATCAACTATAAAAGAATCAAACATAAAGCCTTCGATAAAATCATGTAAACAATGATGCTAATGCGAGTGCTTTGCTCTCTGACCAGTCTGGCGTGCCTGGGTGGTGCGCCTGAGTGGTGCGCGCCCGAGAGTCTGGATCAGACTGCAATCTGATCTAGAATCCACCCCAGCAGAGATATAGGGTGATCCATGCTAATACAGATGGGTTCATGCCATTATAAAAAGCTGAAAACACGATGGGGATGCATATGATCGAGAATCATCATGTAAATCAAGTATTCAAAGCCAAAGTAAGTTGATGGGTTTATGCATGAAAACATGTAAAACGCCAAAGAATAAACATGATCTGGATAACGCCAATCAGAACGTATGTAAATGATGATCATAAGCATATTTCTATGTGCAAGAACATAAAGGTGCGTGGCAAAATGCTATGTGCAAGGAAATGGTAAAAGAAGATAATTCATGCAGAATTTACACTAGAAACAGAAGTATAGATTAGCATGGAGATTATTTTGCATAGAGAGCAAGCATGTTTATCATAAAACTTCATAAAAACACGGAATAAATCAGTCCATATGTAAGATTTCAAGCATGTTTTATCATGTTTCTAAAATGAATTTAATGGAGGAAGAAGAGGTAGAAAGCCTACCTCTCAAGAT
>JAMKQA010000801.1:0-42141 GCA_024699735.1 Posidonia australis | reverse complement strand
TGTCATTTCATTAGGGACAATGTTCAGAAAAGAGTCATCACTACGCCGTTCGTCCACTCCAAGGATCAACTGGCAGATATTCTAACTAAGGCTCTCAGTAATGGGGTTCTTGAACAATTTTGTAACAAACTGAATCTTATCGATATTTATGCCGTTCAGCTTGAGGGGGAGTGTTAGAAGTTAGGTTAATGGATCCTGTTGTATATGGATCCTGTCAAGATCCATTTACTTACTATGCATTGTATTTAAACCCCTCTACTCTAATGCAAAACCTAATCTTCTTCTTTCCCTAATCTCTAATTCAACTATCTCCTTCCCTCCAAATCAGTAGATCCTGTCCTCCACCCATGTCTCCAACTATCTCACAGAAGGACAGGTTTTTGAGACAACAAAGAGGAGGCCAGGACTTTAACAAGGACCATTTCTGGTTGATGGAGCTCTCTACTCGACAGACAATGAATGCATCCCAAAAATTTATGCCCTGCAACCTTATACTGATGGAATATTCAAGAGTTATGACATTTGGCCATCCAATGCCCCTTCATATAGCACTTAAAACAAGTAACCTCCATTCCACATTATGACCCACTATTAAGGTGAAGCATGATTACTGTTGAGTTTACTAGAGTATTGTATATTAGGTAATGTAATAGAGTATTCAGATATCCATTTATCCAATTCTATATATATGTAATATGTGGACTTAATATGAATAATAATAATATTATTCACTCGATCTTTCATGGTATTAGAGCCCAGGAAGAAGCCCTAACCATTAACCCCTTCCCCCCTTATCTCCGACACCGACGACCCTGTTCGGGCCTGATCTGCTCCCAAGCAAGACTCCTCCGCCCTGTTCCACCGCGGTCGGGCCTCCTGCAAGCTCCCACCACCAGCATTAGGGCCTATCAGGCCCTAATCTCCTGTCAATAAGCCTCTTCCTGTCTGACTATTGTAAGTGGTCCACGGCCCCTCCTCCATCACAGACGGCTCCAACCGTCGTCTCTTCTGCTGGCACACATGTGATTGGTGTCTAAAAGCCATCTCCTACTACCACAGTACCGCTGACGGTCGATCCGATGACCATTACTACTGGACTGTTTGTAAAAGAAGCTATGTATCTTTTCCCCTACAACTACTAAGGGTGGTTCTTATTGTTCACCCAAGTTACTGTCTCTTGGAAGATTTTAGTGCTTTTCAGCATTGATTGGATCTCGATAACATCTCTTTTTCAAATCTGATTTGTGCAGATCAACATAACTTCTAAGGAATTTCTCATTAAAAATTTGAGTAGAACCTAAAAAAACTCATAAAAAAAATTACCTACTATGGACACAAAGTTTTAAAATGTTTCTTGTTGCTCATCGCAAGCTCAAACATTTGACTTAGCCTCCTCCGGACACAAAGGACAATACTTGATTTGTAGATGACTCTACGGTTATTTCCTAATTGGTAGATAACATGAAACCCACGATTGCTCAAGGTGTGATGATTCTTAGACCTGCAAAGAAAATCTGATACACTGAAGATGGGAGACATGTCTGTACAAGATTATTTTGGTTCACTTCGGACTCTTCTTGATGAGCTAGATTTGTATCAGCCATTGAAATCAGATATTATTACAAAACATCATTATCGTGAGGAGCTTGCAAATGTAACTTATCTTTCTGACTTAACTCTGAATCTCTCGTCTTAGATTTGAGGGCACATCCTTAATGTAAATTCTACTCCCAGTCTAGAAAACACATTTGTTAGGATTCTTCATGTTTCTAGTAGTGTACCACATTTACTTCAAGTCATTCTACTATAACTGCTACTCACGATCGTGGTCATGGTCGTTGTTCTAATCGATGAGGAGATTAAGGACAAACCAATGGTAAAGGTTGTACTCCATGTGAGCACTATAATCACACAAACTACACATCAAATCATTACTAGGAAAAGTTTAGAAAATCAGATTAAACACAAGTTTCTACGAAGATACACAATACACCTACAGCTATTCCGACTACCAATGCGCCACCAGAAGGAATATGCTCAGTTTCTTCCGTTCAAAGAAACTCAGTCTTACACTACTATGACATCACATACCACTACTTCCACTTCAAGTATATCAGGATTATTAACCTCTATAGACAGTTCTTAAATCATTGATTCAGAAACATCCTCCCACATGACAGGTAGTCATGATCTTTATTCTCGTATATCTCAATTATCAGATATTAGATGACCAGACTTGTTGTGATTAGTTTCCATTGTTGATCACTGAACTTATCATGTTTCTGGTGAACACTATTTGTGCAACGTCCCAGTTAACATTAGACAAAGTTCTTTATGTACTCGAATTTCCAGTTAACCTTTTATCGATTAATTCTATTACCAAACATCTTAATTGTTTTGTAACCTTCTTCCCATTTCATTGTACCTTTCAGAACCCATAGATGAAAAAAAGGATTGATTTGAGACGTGAAACAGGCCAAGGTGTCTACCTGCTTGTTAAAGATGAGATATCTCGAGATTTGCATCATTAGTTTCTAGTGTTGAACCATCTATCATATGACATCATTACTTAGGTCGTCCTTCTCATCAGAAACTATAGCAAGCCTTTCCATGGATATCTGTTTCGTCTTTTCAGTGTGAGTCTTGTAAGTTAGGTAAGCACCATCGTGTTAACTTTCGTAGTCTTTGTTTGGTTCGAAGTAAAAATCCTTTTGAGTTGATTTATTGTGATGTTTAAGGTCTGATTAGAACACCTTCTGTATTTAGTTTAGATATTACATTGTCTTTATTGATGATTTTTCACGTACGTCGTAAGTATATTTGTTGAAAAATAAAATCAATGTACTTGATACTATCAAAAAAAAATTGTGAAAATAATAAATCAATATTCTATTTGTTCCAAAAAAAATTACACTGACAATGCCTTGAAATTTACTCAAGCAAATCTTCACCATTATTGTAAATCTCTAAGAATTATACATCAAACCTCTTATCCACAAACATCAAAATAATGTGACTGAACACAAACATCGCCATATACTTAATGTTGTCCAGTCACTCATGCTTAAAATGCATGTTCCCAAACATCTATGAACTGAAACTGTTCTAACAGCTTCCTATGTTATCAATTGTATGTCATCCACTCCATTTAGAAGGGAGATTCCACTTCGGAAGCTACGTACTACTGTAGATATTTTTCCTCTCCTTCCTCGGGTTTTTGGTTGTGTGACCTTCATTCAGGATTTGACTCCAAGTTAGGACAAACTTGCTCCAAGGTCAATGTATTCCTACTACTAAAAAATACATTATCTCTACTGATGTAATATTCTTTGAAAATCAATGTTTCTTCAATAATGTCCCGTCATCGTCTGAAAGTATACCTTTATTCTGTATTATTGAGTCTATGGAACTAATGTCAATGATGCACATCCTACAGGAAAAAAGGTATCTAATACTTTACAGGTATACTGACGACGGCCACGCCTCTCCATAGTTACTACTTCTTCACCATCTATAAGTCTACCACCCATAGACCTTCATTTCCCATGACCATTCGAAAAGATGCATGTTTCTCCACTACACATCTTATTTCATATTTTGTTAGTTATGATCGTCTTCACCCTATTTTCCGTAAATTTACCTTATCCATCACTTCTGACTCAATTCCTAGGAACTACCATGAGGTAATTTTACTATTACAATGGAAGACAATCATGGATGAAGAAATACAGACTCTTGTGTCTCGTGAGACGTGGAGATTGATTCTTAGACCATCAGAAGGAACTAATGTTGTAACTTACAGATAGATGTTTGCTATTAAATACAAACCTGATGATATATTAGACAGGTACAAAGTACGCCTAGTAGCACGAAACTTCACACAGGAGTATGGCATTGATTATTCTGAAACTTTTTCTCATATTGCCAGACTGAATTCCATCAGAATCATTCTTTTCATTGCTATCAACAAGTCTTGGGAGTTCTGTCAGCTAGATGTGAAGAATGTCTTCCTGTATGATGATCTTACAGAACAGACGCATATAGAACAAACCCTTGGTCATGTTGCTTAGAAGAAGAATCAGGTGTATCTTCTCAAAAAAACTATCTATAACTTAAAACAAAATTCACAAGCCTAATTTGAGAAGTTCAACAACATTGTTACTACTTGTGGTTTTCAACATTATGCTATAGATCATTCTATTTTTTACAATTGTATGGATAGTAGTTATGTAATACTAGCTGTGTATGTGGATGATATTTTGATAACTGATAGTGATGTTACAAGCATCTAAAGGACAAAAGATCAGAAGTATTTTGTGACTAAGGACATGACAGACCCAAGTATTTCTTGGGTATTGAGTTTGCTTATATCAGAAACAAAATGCCATTATCACAAAAGAAATATGCATTAGATCTACTACAGAAAATAGGACTCTTACGGTATAAGTCATAGATTACTCCATTTGATCAGAACCTAGACTTCTACGATAGCTCTTCGCTCCCATTAAAGGATGCTAACAGATACAAACGATTGATTGAGAAGTTGATCTATCTGACGATTATACGTTCTGATATTACTTACATTGTTGGAGTTCTTAGCTAATTTATGTAAGAACCAAGGACAGTACATTGATTGGGAGTCTTACGAGTGTTATCTTATATTAAAAAGACTCCTAGCAAAGGATTGATTTATAAGAAAAATGACTATCTGCACATTAAAGCCTATTCAGACTCTAACTATGCAGGAGATAAAAGAGATCAGAAGTCTACTTAAAGATATTGTCCCTATGTTAGGGGAACCTAATTACATGATGCAATAAAAAGCAAAATGTTGTTACTAGATAAAATGCTAAATCTAAGCATAGATCTATGACTCAGACTGCTTGTGAGATGATGTGACTCCACTCTTTCTTGATAAACTTGGATCTTTCGATTGATGTACTCATGTCCATGTATTGTGACAATCATGACAGTCATCTACATTGTCAATAAGCTCATCTTTCATGAGCGCACCAAGCATATAAAGATGATTGTCATTATATTTGAGAGATGATAATATAAAGGATTACTTCTACTTCGTATACAAAGTCTTCAAACCAATTCGCAGAAATTTTTACTAAGAAACTTAACGTGGGAACTTATGAATTACTTTGTAACAAACTGGACATGATAGATATATATGTTCCAGCTTGAGGGGGAGTATTGAGCTTATTAGAGTATTGTATATTAGATAATGTAATAGGAAAATTAGATATCCATTTATCCAACCCTATATATATGTAATATGTAGACCTAATAAGAATAATAATAATATTCTTCTCTCCATCTTTCAATTACAAACAATAAATTTCTTCGTGACAAACAAATCCATTTTGTAGATTCTGATAATTGACAAACAACAAATCCAAGCTATGACCATCAGCAACCCATGTATCGATCAAACTTATGTTTCTCCTAACACATCATTATGTGTTAATGGTGTTGGCAAGTTTCTTGCCCCTCTGATGTCAATCTACTCTGACAAGCGACGTCCTTTCCTCTAAACCCAATGCCATCCAAACTTATGTTTCAACAAACCTACCAATACTGGTTAGTGGCATTAGCAAGTTTTTAGTCCCTTCGAGACTCTTTCCATTCCAAACTACTCCAACAAGAAACTTCCTTCTCTCGCAATTCCAAAAGGCAACAACATTTCTCCCAATTCGCTGCTCTCCCTCTCTCTATCATAACACCATCCAAGCTTCTATTTGGAAATTATATAGTCGTTATTTTTCTTATAAGCGATAAAAAAAGATCGTGAAAAACTCAAGAGCAACAAAAGGACACACACAAGCCTTATCAAGAGATAATGGTCAAAGGAAAAGAAAAAAAGGTACAAATACAAAACAACAAAGCAAGAAGCAACTGATCACAAACACAATCAGTATACAATCCCAATAAGGATCCTAACCAAGCACTAAGCAAGTCATCCTTGTACTATGCATATTGTTAGAAATTCAAACATTGTCCTAATAATCATGTCTTCAAGGGCCCCTAATAGAACAATATGGAAGATACCCGTGTTCCTATCCAGCCAGTGCATCCATCACAACGCATCTACTTGAAACACCTCCCACCATGCATCACTCAAAGATGCTTCCATTTCATCTACTTGACAAGTGCAAATAATGAACACCAATCAAACACTTTATCATCACAGAGATCTCTACTAAATCTCACAACGCAAACGTCCAAAGCTTGATTGCTTGTAATACTCATACACTGTCACAGTACAAAACAATCTGATACAAGGCAAGGAAGGAGAAAATCAATGCTAAAGACCCAGTCCACTAATGCTAACAAAACCTAACCTACACATTGTGTGCTTACCACCATATAAATTCACACTTCATCATCTCATCCACTAATAATCCCATACCACACCCTAGAAATCCTCCTCAAATGAATCCCCATCCAATGCAACAATTGCACATTATGTCATTTTCCCAACACAATTTGCTGCAAAAGCTTGGCTCCATGCCTTCCACACTTAACAAGTGAAAACTACACAAATCACATCCGAGGTTATATTATCAACAAGCCCCGTGATCGCCAAGGAAGACATGCTGAGCGTATTTTGATAAGTCATTTCATTCATGACAGCATAAAGGCAACAATTTCAAACTGTTATCACATTTGTCGCCACACTCCATTCCTAAAAGGTAATCTTCAACCCCAGAAATTTATTTGGTAGTAATGCCAATTACACCTCATTCAATTCCAGAAAGGATAACTCAACTCTCACTTCAACTACACCACAAAGGCACTAACGCCAGCTCCGTTCCCCCACCACATGCTCTGTATCTGAATGTAGCACTTCCCAAAACACTTAAGTGCATTCAACGATAATTACCCTTTCAAAAAGATTTTTTCACCACCTCTCCAAAGTCACACAGCAAAACATAAGGTACCATCCTCCCCCTACTCTACAAAAAGTATGATAACAAGCAAGTTGAAAACCCTTTCTCTTACAAGGCATTTCCGTGAGAATGGCATCATGGAATAACAACCAAGCAAAAAACTCTTATTTGAAGGAACATAAACTCTCAAAAATGGTGACTTTGGTCATAACACCAATTCTCACTCCACCAGAGATAATGTGAATGGCAACTTCATAGCAAAATACCCCTCTTGCCATTACCATGAGAGGGTAACCAGATTAGTGGAAATCATGTGATCCTATCAAAAACAAAGAAGAAATAAAATCAAGAAATTCAGCATCCCAAAAATTCCATCAAATTTTGATATCCCAAACAATCTCCCTATCATTTCGCACAAAACATTTGATAGCATCCCAGGAGGACTGGCAGCAACACAAAATATGGCAGGAAATAATACCAGAATTCTTCTGTTTGAGAAATGAAAGGATTTTCATTATAAATATGAAAATATCCAAAGATCAAGCCAATCAATAAAGGAGTCTAGAGGATACCTCACGTATTTTAAATTTTGAAACTCACGCTTAGCCTAGCTAGAAAATACCAAGAGATGGTAGGAATTCTTCCTTTTCACAAGCTACCATAATAACCGCAGCTGATCGAGGATAAATGGGAGTGCTACCAAAGATAACAATGCAAAATACTATAATGACCATGACAAAGACAAAAGCAGACCTGTTACCCATGGCTATGCCCTTCATTAACATGATGACACTAATTCATTTATTATCAAAATATGGTGAAAAAAGCCAACAAAAACTAAGGTACCTAAAATAATTAATTATTGCAACCAACATAACAGCAGATATTAAACCACATTACAGACCACACAAGAGGTACTTACATCCCTGCCTTGCCTTTTTTGTTGTTGAATCACTTGTCTAGAGGAGTATCTTTTGCCGGGTGGTACGCTATCATTGTAAGACTCATCTAAAGGAACTTTAGAAGGAATAAGGTAGCCCATATGTTGACCACATGGGGGGCATTCCAGCCAACCTGTTAATATAATAACTTTTGAGAAATGAATACAATTTTAAAAAACTGACTAAATGCCATAAGACTATCATGTAAAGTGAGCATCAATAAGCACTTTCTATAGGAATTTAAAAATCATCGAATCATAATGTCCAAAGAATCATTATGTCCAGAATAAATAATTCTTCAAATCATGATTCTTGATAAGTATGATTTGAAGAATTATCTATTCTGGACAATGTCCATCGTTAATAAGAAAACTCACCTCCACTGACAACCATATATTTTTAAAGCCAAGCTTTCTTATGAAATTAACAATTAAAGGGGCTCCTCACATGATGTTGTTCAGAGAAAACAAAATAATAGCATTGTTGAAGGACAACTAATGTGACGTCTGAGATGCAAGCATCTGTAGCCAGTGAAAATTACACTCTAGACAAGCATACAAAGATTAAGGGAATTTTATAACAAAGCAGGGGGAAAATCTTGGTTGAATTGTTAGCACAAACCATGAGGAAGTGTCTTTACTCTCCCCTGAGATCTAGGGTTTGGATAAGCAAAGTTACTCCGCTGCACAACTCGTTTAGACCCTTCATCTTGGTTTTCACGTAATCGACGTCGTCTTTCTTCACGCTCCTAGGTGATATACAAAATTAGATCAACAGTGTAGATGCATCAAAAAGTGGTAGTGATCAGTAAAGCACAAAAAAAAACCACAGTGAACCACCTACTTAGCACAAATTATACATGGATGATGCATCTCACAAGGGTCAATACAAACTTAAACAAACCATATTTTCTGGTCCCAATTTGGAAAATAAAGCCACTTGACCATAGTTATTAAGGTGCACGCCTAGGCCCATGGTGTCATCACTGAGCTGGGTGTTTCAATGCCCAGGGTTTTTTTTTTGTGTGTTCATGAGTATCAACTAAGTCTAAGACATTGTTATTCTCTTCTATTTTAGTTTTGGACTGATTGTTTTGTTATTGTCTTTTGTTTAGATGTTAATATATGTATATATTAATGGCTTGATGTTAACTTTTACATTTATGGTCTTAATCTCGTATTCACATCATATTTTATTGTTATCTTGCCTTTTTTTTTTTATATTCCAATGTTATTTAGGGATTAATTAAGTTTAAAATAGATATATCAATGCATAATAGTATTTATATTATATAATATCAAGGGTGAACACTTCTGAAAATTTTATTTTTTCCCTATTTTTTCAGTGGTGCCCCAGGTCAATGCCTAGGCGCTTTAATAACCTTGCACTAGACACTACAAGAATTTGAAGAATGAGCCTCTTCTACAAACCCACCCATAGTCCTATAATAGCCCGAAAAATCGATCTCTTCCTCCTTTATTGTATTTTTGCAGCAAGTGGTTCTTTTCTCAACCTTTTAAATTTTGTAACAGTTAGAAATTAACATTTAATTATTTATAATTCAGGAACTGCTACAAAAAAATAATATTTTGGAAAATCAATTTTCACAAAAATTCACATAAAAGTACAATAAAAGATGTCAACTTTGAAACAGTTCGTTACAAGAAAAAAAAATTATGAGGAAATAATAAAGGCTTTTCTGATAACGGCGAAGATAACAATGGTGACAGAACCATGAGCATATGAAAAGTAATGTTGACTGAGATCGGAGGCCCTAACTACGGAGAAAGTGATGATTGCTAAGATCTGAAGAAAAGTGTACTTAATGTCAATGGTGGATAACAATAAATGCCAACAGAAATGAATTAATAAGAGGAAAAGCATAAAGAAGTGAAACCTACCTTTTCATTTTGCACTAAAGTCCGCTCTCCCAAATGTGCTGCAATTTTTAAGGTGCTAGTCTCATCTTCTAATCCTGTTTACTCTCCCATTTCTTCCTCTTTTACTCTCTTTTTTTTTTACAACTCAGCGTGATTATCTACAATAAGGTTCCACCATCATCTGCTGAACTTCGAATATAGAGAAACCCCTTGACTATTTTTCTATTTTCCAATCACTGTCATGGTACAGCTACCCCAATCTCAATTCTACGTGATGTTCAAACATACTACAGCAGTCATTTTAATTCTGACTGCAGAATACTCAAAGCACCCTCTCCTTTATCGGAAGGCTGCTTCTTGGACAACACCTTCGCTCTTTACCCTCACTCAGTGTCAACACGGTTGCAGGTCCATCGAGTAAGTACAGCCTGGCCTTCTTATGATAAGGCCATGATTCCTAGTCAGGTTCAGGGTGTATCTCTAATATAGATTTCAACTTCTCTATCTCAATTCTCAACAACTTCCATGAATGATTTATCCTAAAAGGTTCAGTCCCAGTTTTGCTATATATCCTCAAGCCTTCAATAGACAATCATGTCAGTAAAGAAATTAGAGTTCTGATTTTCAGTCAGAAACTATAGAAATATTGAGACCAAGGATTCTAATAGTTTTTTGTTCAAAATAAGAGATTATAGTCACCCATAAACATAGTTCCAAATTTCTACACGTATCACAAAATTTCACCAATGCATGTTGAGTTTGCAAGTTATAGAAACAAAATACGTATGTACTTCGAGAAATACACAAATAAGTTGGATATTTCATATGCCTATAGTAGTTTCGATGAGTCGTGTCGAAACAATGTGTTTTTTGTGCTTGATGCGACCGTGTCACTCCCTCTTCCCCGAGTGCTCTTTGGGTCCTCTTCCTCCTCCATTGCTGAAACTATCGTGTTGTCCTCCACTGTCGCTACTACTGTGCTCTTCTCCGACTGCTTCTACCTCCATCCTCTCCTCCGACTATTACTGCTCCTCTTTAAGTGCTCCTTCTCCAATGAACCGCCTCAACCTCCTCCTCCTTCGGTGGTGTTATTTGTGGTTTTTCTTTTGTAAGGTTTTGATCTGTTAAGATACTATTGAGTAAAAAGAGAATTATGCATTATGCGTTAATAAAGGATTACAATCTCCTATTAGGAGAACACAAATTAAACCTATAAGTAATCTAATAAGCAGATAATGATTAGATCCATATAAGGATCCAATTACTTTAACACTCTCCCTTAAGTTAGATCGTCCAAATCAACCATGCTCAACTTATTACATATAGACTGGTAGTGACTAGAGGACACAGCTTTGGTAAACACATCTGCAAGTTGACTGAATGAAGATCTATAACGAGTTATGATTTGTTCGCTAAGAACTACATTTCTTACAAAGCGACAATCCATCTTGATATGCTTGATTCTCTCATGAAATATTGGAATGTTGGCTATATAAATGACAGCTTGATTATCATTGTACATAGACATAGGTTCATCTAAAGGGAATCCAATCTTTATCAAAAAGGATTTAATCCACATTATCTCACAAGTTGTATGAGTGATAGCTTTGTACTCAGCTTCTACATTAGAATAGAACACTACACTTTGCTTATTGCTCTTCTACGTGACTAGATTACCTCCTACAAAGGTACAATAGCCGCTCCTTTGTCCCCAACATAACCTGAATCTGAGTATCCAACAACTGTAGCATGTCCATAACACCTATCGAGTAAGCTTCCACTTGAAGCACTTTTCATGTAAGCCAATATGTACAAGGAAGTTTCTTAATGAACCCAGTTGGGTTTATACGTAAATTGGTTGATTAACACAACTATAAAAGGGATATCTAGTCGAGTCTCACAGTCAACTTTCCAACCAATCACCTATACTGCCTTATGTCTTCAAAAAATACTAAGGATGACCCAAGTCTTTAATGACAAAATAGTTCTTTAGGAATGTTCTGCTCTCGTAAATTTCTACACTATCACTTCTAGTCAGTAGAATATCATCCACATAAACAACTAGAATCACACTATCCTTGAATGTTTATCTTACAAATACTAAATGATCTGCATTACACATCCTGAATCCAACCTGCTCAATAACTTTGCTAAATTTTTTGAACCATGCACCTAGGCTTTGCCTGAGACCATATATGATTTTCTTCGGTTTACAAACTCAAGTCTCTCCTTGAGCAACATACCTTGAAAGTTGCTCTATATATATCCGTTCTTGTAAGTCACCATAAAGAAATATATTTTTTACATCCAGTAGATGGTAAGTTTACTATTAAATAATATAGAATTCAAATGGAGTTGAGACGAGTAACTGGAGAAAATACCTCAAAGTAATCCACCCTAGAAGTCTGTGTAAGCCTACAAGCAACAAGACAGACCTTGTATCTATCAATAGTACCATCAAGTTTGTACTTAATAGTAAACACCCAACAACAACTCACTATTTCTACATCGTAAGGTGCAACAACACCGTCCCACGTCCCACAAGACTATCAAGCAAAAATTTCCTCAACCATTGTTTGTCTCCATTCAAGTACATGAATCACGTCCTAATGATTCTTAGGTATAGAAACAGAAGACAGCAACAAAGCAAATATCTAATACATAAGGTAAAGTTTATCATAGGAAACAAAGTGGAACAAAGGATGAGCAATAAAACGAGTACCCTTCCTATGGACAATGGGAAATTGAGAATATCAAAATCAAAAAATAATGTCGTATTTGAACTTGCATCCGAGGACGAATGGTTAGTACCTTCAAAGGTAGCCTTTGTGCATCACCTTTGCCTGCCTATAATGGCTTGTTAAGAGGAATAACCGAACAGTACATACCAACCTGTTCATCAAAAGAAAGAACCAAAGGCAAAAGAACTACATATTAGTAATGAATACGAGAAAAAATGAAGTATCCCCAAACAATGTGACATTTGCGAAGACATAATATTTTCGACTGACTGAATCAAAGCAACAATAACATTTTTAGGGTGCGAGAATACCCAACAAATATATTTCGAATTGAGTGTGATGAGAGTTTGTCAAGATTATGACGAATGTCCTGGACAAAACACATACAGTTAAAAACTCTAAGAGTAAAAGGAAACAATGGTTTCTAAGAGAATAGAAGACAATAAGAAACACGACCATGAACAGAGGAAGACATTTTATTGACAAGATGATAGGCAATGACTACAACATTTGTCCACAAAGATTTTTGGTACCTTCATCTGCATCATGAGAGTCCGGGTGACATCCAGCAAATGACGAAGTTTACATTCTTCAACATTATTCTATTAAGATGTCTGCGGACATGAAGTCTGATGGATAACCCTATGAGATTCACAAAGTAGAGAGACATCACATTGTACATGATCAAGGACATTATCAGTACAAAAAATACGTAATGGTTCAAGAAATTGTGTTTTAATTTTATTGAAAAAGATTTTTATAACAACAAAAACATGAGTTCCATCTTTGATGAGATAGACCCAAGTCATTTGAGAGAAGACATCAACCAAAATAACAAAACCCAAACACAAATGCAATGCAACACGGTCCCTAAACATCGGAATGAACAAGTTCCAAAGGAACACCACTTTGCTTTTTTCCAAGTTGACACAACTCATTGAAAAGGACTACAAGATGACAAAACAAGTAAGACATTCTTCAACCGACCCATGGAAGGATGTCACAAGCGACAATACCATAAGTAAAGTTACTTGGAAGATATAAACGTATAAGTAGAACCTATTGTACGGCCTTTGCTCTGGAAATGATACAGGCCATCCTTCTCAGGATCCGAATCAATCCACCCCCTAAAATGCAAGTTCTAAAAAAAGAACATAAGAAGGGGAAAAGGTTATAACGCATTGAAGCTTTTTTGTAATCTCACTGACAAATATAAGGTTAACAAGAAAGTTTGGGACATATCGAACATCACGAAGAGTTAAATGATCCGGAAGAGACACCACCCCTTGACCAGAGACAGTGGAGCAAGCTCCATTGGCAAAAAAATTATTTTGTACCAATTATGTGTTTTGATGCACTTGAATCCACAATCCAGTCTCCACCAAAGGACGTAAACAATCAAGTCGCATCAATGGCAGTTGCAGCTGTAGAAAACTGAACTAATGGTCACTATATTTATCACAACTGCAAGGTCTAATGAAGGAACGAAAGAAGCAGTAGTATGCTAAACCCACTCAGGCATGTCGAAATCACGTCCTCAACCTCGATCACGACCACAGCCAATACTGAATAAGGTGGATTGACCAATGTATGACATCAAAGCATCAATGGAGATAAACATGGAAATCGGGCCGAGCCGGCCCTGGGCCACCCAGCCCAGCACGGGCCCGGGAAAAGATCACGTGGGCCGTGGGCCTTGCCGGGCCTAACAGGCAAGCCCGCCAAGGCCCGCGGAGTAGGCCCATTTTGGCCCACGAAAACTCCCTGGGCCCATTTCACACTTCCACTGTGGAGATATATAGTACTTGAAAGAGGATCATCGACAACGTAGGTACAGTATTGCCACCACAAATCTGAGATGCAATTTCTGATTTAAGAGCAGACACGAATTTAACCACTACAAGTTCTTCACAATATTTACAAATCTTAGTAATATCAGCAACAAAGAGTTGATAAACCTCCGAGCAAGGTATACAACTCATGAACAGTCTAATCTCGTTACTACAATATAAAGATCTCCTCATAAATATCAACTACATAGAAGATATTATTCTCATGTCCATAGGTGTTCATCAATGTGTCCCATATTTTCTTTGCTGAACTGAGCATCATTATGCCACGAGCTATTGGCTCTTCCATACTATTCACGAGTGAGGCAATTACTCCATAATCATTTGCAACCCAATCATCATATGATAGAACCAAATCACGAGTGAGGCAATTACTCCAGAATCATGAGTAACATGTTAAATTTTCCAATGTGCATCAAGGAAAATTTGAAAAGATTTTGACTAAAGCAGATAATTTTTACCATTCAACTTCACAGAAGTGCCACTCAAGTAATTAATCCACATGTCTTTAGAGTTGAAGGATGAAAAGGACGCCATAGAACAACAATTAATACACAAAGAGATAGAACCAAATCTGATCACGTCAAATCACTATAAAAACGCAGCATAAAACGAAGAACACGATCTAATCATGTGATAACAACACATAAAGGCAATACAAAGAGGATTGTCATGGCACATACACACCACAAATATGCCCACACAACATATATCTAGGAAGAAGAGAGACAAGATAGCCTTAAGACGCATGCTCAGCTGACAACAAAGGCTGTAGGAGCCACCAAAGGGGAAAAAAGAGACTGACAGGGTGAGAGGAGGCTCCTGGAGTGGAGGAGGAGGCTAACCGACAACTAGACTGGCTATTGCCAGTGGTGACGACACCCGTGACCACTACGGGTGACAGCGTCGATGGCTGCAATTAAAGGTGTCAACAGCGACGAGAGGAAAAGAGGAAAAAGACATGGGTTAAGGTTAAGGCTTTTGTTTTTGAATATAAACTCTAGATACCATGTTGAGTAAAAAAAAATTATGCATTATGTATTAACAAAGAATTACAATCTCCTATATATAGGAGAACACATACTAAACCTACAAATAACCTAATGAATGACTAATAATTAGATCCATATAAGGATCCATTAACATCTATGAAAATACATTAAGATCTACAAAAATACATTAACATCTATTAAGAAAAAAGGAATGTCTAGTAAGGTTTTTAATCTTAGTTTTTATGTAGTAAATTTTTGACACAAAGTTAGTAAAAATAAAGATAATTCGAAATAAAATTTAAAAAATAAGGAAAATTTTGAAAACCTAATAAAAATCATGATAATTCAAAATAAAATTTAAACATATAATAAGCATTTTTAGGTATGATTTTCCTATTCAGTGTATATAGCATTTGCAATATGGCATATGCTTAGAAAATGAACCTAAGTAATCTTAAATGTATATCATTGCTTACTTTAGCTTTTCCTAAAGTTTCGAATTGAAATTCTAAGTTTTTTTACTATTTCCATGGACTTCCATAAATATCCTGCATTTCCACCAAAATTTCCCTATTTTTGTCGAACATATGTCCGACATGGAACCCAAATTCAGAACCTTGCCCATAAAAAGGTTCAGTCAACCATCCGAGTGCCTACCATGTTAAACAAGAGATAAAGTTCTCCGATTCCAGTCAAAAATAGTAGAAATAACCAGGACCAAGAAATCTAATAAAAAATTAATGACCCAAGAAATTCTATCCAAATCTTTGAAGAGGGACTCAGTGTATCCATCAGAGAAACTTTGAGACTTCATCCATGGGAGGGATTAAGATATTTCCCCCAAGCTGCAATATGCCATACAGACAGTCCTTCAACAATAAGATTCTGTCTATGTTCCTTGTGTCCAAAGGCTATCCAAGACAACAAGGGACACAATGAAAAGCCAAATAAAGCCATAAATTAATATAGAAGTACCTCAGAAATCACGTTCTTCGAGAAATAGAGTTTAGGCCAAATTATGCAACAAGGAAAGCAGTCTACAAAAGGATGAAAGACTTTAACAGCGGAAACAGCCTAACCTTAGCTGTGCATTTAAATATCTGCCAATTTTGACAACTAAGAAATATAGCCAAGCAAAAAAGTAGCCAATTATGTCTCATAAAATAATATGACTTCCCACAATCAAGCTTAAAACAAAAGCCATGGGTTGCTATGAGTGTTAATCTCCCCAATTATTTCCAGAAGTTGAATTTCTTAATGTTTTCATGTTCACAGATGAGATGACTGGTGAAAAAAATACTACGAGAAAAAATTATCATTCGGAGAAAGATATATACATAATTTCATTTTTACACGTTTTACAGGACATAATGTTCAATTCAAGACAAGAAACCAAACATTTGAAAATTAGCAACTGTCTAATTGTGTTTTTTTTAGTGGTACTACTGTCTAATTGTCCCTGAATCAGTGGCAAGGTCATCTACTTTTTGACATAGGAACTTATGGAAGTTGCTAGATAGAATAAAGAAGAAAAATGTATACTCTCCGCATGGTCTCCACCGATGTTTCAATACGCTCTTCCACTCTTTCATCCTCCACTTGTTCTTCGTAAGTTTCCTCATCTTCTTCAGGTAAAGGTGAGGCATTTAAGTCCATGGAGATGATCATTCAATGTTGACCTGTACATTCAAAAAATTAACAAAATTTACTCTTGCATCCCGTCTATAAATACTAATGTGGAACAAATATGAAAAAATGAAAGCAACTTAAGTGCATAATCTGCAGATTCACATAAGCAAAAAGATGCATATACACTTGGGTTGTGTTTGGTAACAATTCTAGTTTATGACTTTCCCACTAAATCTAGCCAACAACACACTTACCCTAGCTTTTGGAAAAAATTGGTTCCTGCCAAATTCGCATGGCATAAATTGGGACAACTTCTAGCATTGAACCAAATCTGATTTCTCGTTTGGTGATTGTTATGTCTAAAAAATGAATTGTGTCACCATCAGGATGCTAGAATCATTACCAAACACAACCTTAAATATTGTTTCATTGTGGAACTTGCTGAAATCCTAGTATGCTCCAGAATTATGTTATTTCTATATTTCCCAATCATGTATACAAGTTTCTTTAGCAGAAAATTAATAGATATTTGGGTTTGTTACATAAAACTGCCTTGAAGTAAAATTAGACTGTTTTGAAATAAAGGGGTGATGGTGATGCTTATTTAGTTGATAGATTTTAAAGGGCAGGAAAAAAACATCACTAAGCATTTTGACATCTCATATTCCTTCTATAAGGATTTGTTTTGCAACACTACATTACAAGCCTGCATTTGTTGTTCAATTTTTCAAAGAACACACAAATCAAATGCACAAAGTTTTTTCTTATCATAAGGAATTACAAAAGTCCACAGTGCTATTCCAGAGTCCAGACACAACATGATCCAGGTGGCCGTGGAAGATCCGCTTTATTTACCTCTCACCAATCCTGACAAATGAATGACCTTAAATCCAAGATTTCACTTCTTCACACTTTAAATCTTTTGTTTTCACTTGTTCTTTTGCACTAAAAAATGTGGTCTTTTTAAGTTAACATATTTCAACTATTTCAATATTTAGTTTGTTAACATATATAACAACTAAAGGGTTTAGACGAAATAGAAATTTTGTTTTAATTGTTAAAATTTTTGCAAATATCCTTCTAGTATCTTCAAGGAATTATATCCTTAAATATCCTTTTAGTATATCTGTCACTAATTTTCCCCACTTAGGAGCAATGGTGGATGAAAGACTAAAGAAATGGCATATTGAAAACACATATTACCTTGCTATTGGTGGGTGCAATATGAGACCGCGTGGGTGCAAGATGAGGTCGCAACATCCGGCAATTGCTTTCACAAAGTCACCCTGACTAGCCACCAAGTCAGTCCTACAATCAGGCAAACACAATTAAGTTTTACATGTGAAGAAAATAAAGAAATTCTTAATCCGCAAAGACATACTGCAAAAAAAGGTTAAGGCCTACAGAAACTTAAGGTTCCAATGTCAAATCATTAAAATTTCATCCAACCCCCAGAAACTCAAGAGGAACATTATAAACTTGAGGAATTATAAATTCACATCAATGAACAAGAAAAGGGAAATCACAGAAGTGACGAGCGAAAACCAGATCACTCCTACGTAGGAAAAGTTAGTGACAAATATACTAAAAGGATTTTTTTGAAAATACTAAAACGATTTTTGCAAAAATTTTAACAATTAAAACAAATTTTTCTATTTCGTTTAAACCCTTTAGCTGTTATATCTTAACAACCTAAATCTTGAAATAATCAAAATACACTAACTTTAAAACAACTAAAACTTTTAGGGCAACAGAAGAAGTTAAGCAGAAGATTTGAGTACTGAAAGAGTGAAATCTTGGACTTGGACATTCATTTGTCAGGAGACACACTTTTAGTGTTATCTGTCTTGTCATGATGTCTCTGGGACTGTAGATTTTTCAACTTGTTATGAATGGAAAAAAAACTTTGTGCATTTGATTCAGTGGTCTTTGAAAAATTGAACAACAAATGCACAACTACAGGCCTTTTTTTTTCATTTTGTGTGTGTGTGCGCCGGGGGGAGGGGGGGGTGCGCTCTTCCATATCAAATAATTTTTTCCCGATGATTTCTCTATAAAATTGGATAGTCATCTTATCCATTTCTAATAAAAAAGGTTTTTCCAAAACAAGTCCTTGCAAAAGAAATATGAGGTGTAAAAATGCTTAGTCAGGATATTTTCCACCCTTTAAATTCTAATAAATGATTAAGTCTCACCATCACCCCTTTAGTTGAAAATAATCTAATTTTACTTCAAGGAAGTTGTTTTATTTAAACAATCCCAAATATCGATGAATTTTCTGTTAAAGAAACTAGCATGCGTGATGTGATTGGCAGTTGTTATACTTTGATTTTAACATGGAGGAAGCTATTATGTGGGGGCTGAGGTTGCTTCTTCTTTTTTCCTTAGATCTTTCTAAGAAATGTACATATTCTTCCCGGTTTTTCGTACATAACCGAAATTCTTCCTTTCTTCTAAATAAAACATAATTCTGAAGAGTGGAGACCCATGTTTTGAAAATCCTAGGATTTCAGCAAGTTCCACAAATGAAACAACATTTAAAGCTGGGACAGGTTCCAGACATGAAACAACAACTGAGGCTGTGCAGCCGAATTTTTTTTATCCCAACAGCAATCGAAATATTGAAACGACTGAAATAAAAGGCATAGGAAAAAAAATCGAAGCGAACGTGGCGCGCCCATACCGGCGACCGAGAGGTGTGGACAAGCCTGTCGATGGTGGTGGCGGTGACGTCGGCTTCTGGTTCCGGTGGAGGTTGTGGAGGTGCGGCGGCCGGAGAGAAAGAGGGATGATGGCGGTGGACGCCGTTGGAGAGAGAGGAAGCGAGGTGAAGGATATGGAGGAAGGGAAATGGGCTGCGGGAGAGGAAGGAAGGTGGGTCGCGGGAAAGAAGGGAGGGGTGGGCGGGTTAGGGCACGGGGCAGGGGGGATTAGGAAGAGCTTTCTTGAAATTCCAGTGGGAGGGGTGAGAAAAGAACTCCTCTGTAGGAATTCATTTTCTCCTTTGTTTCAGTTCCAATCATTTGCAATTCTTTTCGGTTCCCGTCATATTTACGTACTCATATTTCATTTCGTCAACAATAATTCATTTTCGTTTCAAAAAATAAACGACTTTCTCTCAAAATCATTTTCCTTACT
This sequence comes from Posidonia australis, assembly GCA_024699735.1. NCBI lineage: Eukaryota > Viridiplantae > Streptophyta > Magnoliopsida > Alismatales > Posidoniaceae > Posidonia > Posidonia australis. The sequence continues at coordinate 22,071 of JAMKQA010000801.1, read as the reverse complement.
CTCTGGTGCACAATTCCCGCCACCGTGTCATAACAAAGAATCAGGTAGAAAATATTTTGGATTCTTCTGATTAAAATACCACCTATGCATAAAATTAACTTAAAAATGTACGTGTATGTACCAGATTGTTTGACTTAACAACGTTTTTCGTGACAGACAATAAGAAGACAAAAAAATTCCCATCTAATCCCTCTAGATTTGCCTAAAACCCCTCACAATTACATATTTCCTATGTAGTCTTATTTTTGTCTCTACACCCTCTATGTTGAATTGTAATGTTGGCCGGTGAGTGAAATCGGTGAATGATGGTAGCAAGAAAGTCAATCGTCAGAGGAAGTGACGATGAAGTTAGAAAATTTGGTAGTGATAAAGATAATATTAGTAACGACAATAACAACAATGATAAAGGTAATAATGAATAATGGTAGCAACAAGTACGACAATAATGGTGATAGATGATGAAATAATGATAAGAGAATAGGTGGTAATGCAAACGATGTTAACAACAACATTGGTAGACGATGAAATGGAAGTGAGATAGTGGTAAAGGAAGTAGAAATGACAACAAAATTAGTGACAACATGTTGTGATCGTAGAGGGAATGACGAAAATGGTGGCAATGACATTAGCAAGCGATGAACTAGTAGTGGATGTGGAGACGACGTCAACAACAACAACGATGATGGTCGTAGGTGAAGGTAAAAGAGATGATAATGACATTGATAGGTAATTGAATAATCTTGAATGAGGAGAAAGTAATGGTCATGCCAATAACAATTATGAAGTTAGAAAGTGGTAGAGAATGCGATGGTGGATGTATTGAACGCCAATGCATAAGCAATGAGCTAGAAATTTAGAATATTGAACGATATTAAGTTAGACATTTCATAAATAATATGTTAATCTAACCATCTATTTTTAAATGATTGCTAACATAGTAAAATGTGATATATCTACATACAAGTAAATTTATAGATGTAAGAAGGGAATTTCCAATATACAAGAGGTATAAAATGCAATGTGTATTTTAAGAGGATATTGATATAAAAGACCCAAATATTTCATTTTCTTATTACCCAAACACCACGTGAATGGAGAAAATTTTCCAATCCTTTTATTTGTATTTAAATCCCTGTGCATAAATACCACCTAAAATCTTACCATGTTACTATCACGGTAAATAGAACTTAGTAGATTTCCTTGAAGCAACAAGAGACAAGAAAAAAGGGTATTCCTTTTCTTAGATTTTTTGTTGTTTTATTAGTTTTAAAGTAATAACTAATATTTTCTAAATTTGATAATACACCTTTAACTACTTTTTAATGTTTAAAATTAGAAAATTAAACTCTCCATCTTCTTATTGCCTGTCTTGCCATTTCACACTTCCATTTTTTAGTTTTCATGAACTTGTAGCGAGGATTTATTTTTTTTTCAAACAAAAAGATAAAGAAAGGGATGTCGATTTAGAGAAAGAAGGAAAAAGAGAAAAAGAAGAAGACAATAAAGAGAAAAGAGGAGGAGGAAGCATCTCAATGAAAATAAGAGAAAAAGAACGTAGAAGTAGAAGAAGAAAGAAAAGGATAAATACTTCTAAACTAAATCGAACATTTGAACTTACTTGTGTAACACTTATGATCCTCTTCAAACTAAAAATTATTTTACTATTATACTAAGAAAGAGTCTATTAGATTTCCTTGAAGTAAGGAGAGACATGAATAGCGGATATTCCTTCTCTCGGAATTTTTGTTGTTTTATTAATTTTAAATAAATAACTAATGTTTTATAAGTTAGGTAGTAATACACCCTTCGCTACTTTTAATGTTTAAAATTCGAAAATTAAACCTTCCCTCTTCTTTTTGTTTTTCTTTGTCGAGTTCACACTTCCATTTTTAGTTCTCATGAGCTTGCAGCTTGTAGCTAAGATTAAGATTTTCTTTTCAAACAAGGAACTTGAGAAGAGAGATAGAATTACAAAGAGAGGGGGGAGGAGGACGAAGAAAGGTGAGCAAAGGTTTAATATTAATTAGTTATGTTTTTGTTGTTGAACTTCTTGTTCCTTATGATGCTATTTTCTCTTTTTATTTCTTACTCTTTTTGTTTTAGTTTTTGTTCTTCTCCTTCGTAGTTATGCATGCCATCTTTATATTTAAAAAAATTTTAAATATAATAAGAATAGAAGGAAAAGAATTGTAAAAGATTAGATGTAAAAGAAAGAACAAAAAATAAACTAAATCCAAAGACACACAACACGATCTCCATAGCTTCCACGAAACAAATCTCGCCTTTTATCTCTCATATTTGATAATATGGTAGAGTATTTCTTCAATGTTAGATTTCTTTTTAGAACTTTGTTTGCTATTTTTCTTATTTTGTTTTGATTTCTATACATTTCTTTTAGTTTTTTGTTATATAGATTTCATTTAATTTTTTTGTTATATTTTAACTTGAGTAACTTTATAACGTACCACTAAGGAGGATGCAAGATGCATTCATGTTAGCTTGTTGACTTATCTATTTGGTGAAATATTGATATTCTTCTTTATTATATTTTTAGAATTTCCCATGCAATTGTGCTTTGCCAAAGAACATAAAAAGAATATATTTATAACATTGACTTATCTACTAAGGTAGCGTTTGAAAATACTTTTTTGCACCAATTTATTGTCTAAGACATATTTCCAAATGATGTATGATACACGAGCTTTTCCAAAAAAGCTAGTTGTATCTTTTTAGTGTGTTTTTAAGTTAATGTACAACTTTTTAAAAAGTTATGAATATTAATTTTCTAATTTTCCAATGATATCATCAGAAGTTGATTTTAATTACAACATGAACATAACAGAATTACAACATAATGATTCCAACAGGTGATGACAGTAGATTTAAGTGATAACAACGACAATGACGGTAATGGACTCCAACAATGACGAATTCATGTGACAACAACGGCAACAGACTCCAGCAGCAACGATGGTTGTTTAAAGGTAATGTAGTTTTTTAATTAACTCACATGTATTTATAGGACATACAAATCAAACAAGTTTTTTTTTACATCTATAAAAGCTATAAATAGTATTGCTTAACAAAAAATCAAAATTTTCCAACAAGTTATGTAAGAAAAAACGTTTCCAAATGCAACCTAAGTTTGAAATGATAATATTCTCCACGTTCTAATTATTTTTTAAACTTACCCACGGACTTTGTAATTTGTTGAAATGTAATTCAAATAACCATGGGGCCCATGAGTCATCTTGTCTCCGATGTATGGGATTGGAACTATAACGCAGTGGTTAAGTCCACCACTGGGGGGCTCTCCTAAGTTCTAGGAGTCTTGTGTTTGAACTCGACTAGAAATTAAATCCAATTTCTCCTGCCTAGGTCAATGGATTGGCCTACAACTTTCATGGTGTCAAGGAATAGTAGAGCCCTACAGGCCTGGAGTTTACTGACAGGTCTCATCAGAATTGGTGGGAACTCTCAGACAGTGGCGAAACCAGGAATTCAAATTAACGGAGGCTACTAATAAATATAGTAGTTTTATAAAAGTTTCAAACATGCATAGTATATTATCATTACAATCCAAGATTTTTAAAAAAATACAATTGTCCTTGACGAGGTTTCATATTTTAAAAGTATTACATTAATGTCATATCGCTAACACTATCAAATTCATCATTTTCAATATAAATAATCAAAGTATCATTCATCCAATGATCATTCATACAATTCCATAATTTTGTTTTGGCAATATTCATTGCAGAAAAATATCTCTACATAGTCGCTGTAGCAATTGATAATGTTAATACCAACTTGATAAGCAAATAAATCAAAGGATGTAATATTTTTTTTCTTAGAAACCATCTACCAATTCATTTTAAACTAAGAAATTCATCATCATGACGCATGTAATAAATATACAAGTCAAGTTCATCACCAAGGTATAAAAAATCATTTAAAGAAGAGTCCATGGGATAAAATTATACTAGACGGATCAACTTATCTTTATCAAACGCCTTGAATGAGTCGCTTGCATTGAATCTAAAGATGCCATACAAAATAGCAATTTTGTATTTGCTTATGAGAAACGATTATTAAGTTCTTGAAGTTAGATATCTATAACATAATAAAACAACTCAACACGATAATAATGAAGGTTTGTTGTTTGGTCTGCTTCTCTGCGTGGACGTCCTTCATGTATATATTTATTTTCCATGTTAGGAACATCAATTTTATGTTTTACACAAAATAAAAAAACTTCAACTAGTAAATCATCCCAACTACTATCTCTGAAATTTTGTAGACACTCTTTTGATGACAACATTAAATGTATGGCATTTACAATATTCTCATCTTTTTTCTACAATGACTGTGATAAAATATATGTAATTGCTACAATTTTTCTCATCAAATGCAAACTAAGAACAAAATCAAAAAAATTCAAACTTAGCAAAAGAGTATTGGCTTTAAGTCTTTGCTTTCCCTTTAAACCATTTATATTAATAATCTTAAGAACATGTATCACTGAAGAGAATATGACCATTAAGCTCACCAAATAAATATAATGTGAACTCCATTGAGTATCACCAGCACGTCGTAACGAAGTCTTTTGATTTAAACCTCGTCCTTTGGAAAGTTCACCACTTTCAAGTGTTCTATTAACTTCAATAAGTTGCTACTCTTAAAGCATGTCACATCATTTAAATGAAGATCCAATAATATTTATCACATTAGTCACTACAAAAATGAGAATATTCATGTGAAGTTCTTTTCTTGCCAAAGTAACTAATGCTAATTGGAGATGATGAATAAAACAATAGATATAATATGCAGACTTATTTTCATTCAATATCAAAACTTGAAATCCATGAAATTTATTAGCCATATTGCTAACTCCATCGTAACCTTGACCTCGTAAATTTGACAAACTAAATCCATATTTTGAAAATAACTTTTCCATTGCAGTCTTCAAGGTTATAACTTTTGTGTCGATAACATGAACAATTCCCAATAATCTTTCAATTACTCCATCCTTATTATTCATGAAATGCAACACAATTGCTATTTGTTCTTTGTTAGAAGCATCACGTGCTTCATCAACCAATAAAGAGAAGAATGTACACTTGACCTCCTCAACAATAAAATTGGTTGTTTCTATTGCACAATAATTAACAATCTTCTTTTGGATATCAGATAAAGTTAAACTATCGTTTCTATGAGCATTATCCCACATGTTTTTGTACTCTTCATGGAGAAGAGTAATATGTCTCCATAATTCCAAATAGTTTCCTCGATTCCTTGAATTTTGTGATTCATCTTGTTCATGGAAAAAGCTAATTCTCAAAAGAAAATGAATATTCTAAATAGCTGTTTGTAGAAGCTTTCTATATTCTTGACAAGTTTTGTCAGAATGTCTAGAAAAAGAAGTCTCAACATGCTACTCTTGATTCATCAAGGCTTCACAAATTCTCTTAGCTATATTGTGAACACTATTATGATTTCCCACATGTGTTTGTAATCTAGTTTTCTTTTTCCAATTATTGAAACCCTTTGTCAATATTTATTATTGGATGATCTGAAGATACAATAAAAGAGACAAAACACAGCATCCTTTGCAATACTATACTCTAACCAAGTAAGATATTGATCAAACCAAGTTAGTAAAAACTCTCAATTCTGATCAATAATAGAATTGAAAGGAAAATTATGCTGGTGAGGTTGGCAAGTTGGTTTTTCTAGACAAGCCCTTTGAATTTTATCTTGATCATTGAAGAAATAATTAAATATCGGTGGCCTTAAACCAGGATCAAAAGAAAAATCATTCAGATTTAACTCTACAAACTTTCTCTTTGTAGAAGTATGACTACTGTTTGTTTTTCATTGATTTTCTTTTTTCCTTTTATCAAGAACTTATCTATGAATGGAAAACAAATATCTGAAAATATGATCAAACAAGAAAAAAAAGATGGTAAGTATTAAACACAAGTATGAGATCTCAGGATACGTATGAAATTTCAGCCTATAACACATGTTGCATTTGTAATAAAAAAAAGCAAACTCAAGATGTAGGAAAGCTATATCCACAGTCACATTTTTGGCTAACTATGAAATATCCATTGTTAAATTTTTTATCTCAATGTAAAATAAAATTTTCTTAAATATTATAAAGTAGACACGAGATTAGTCACAAATTAAGCTTCGTGGTTATGATCATTCTTAATTTATTTTATATTAGCCATTGGTTTTACCACAACATTTGGCCATAGTTAAGATTGAAACCTTAAAATTTCAACCATCAGCTTTATTTCCCTACTTTTATTTGAGTTAGCGTCAATATCGTCTTCCTTTCTTCCCTCCAACCCGATTTTAGCCTTCGTGCTTATGTCTCTCTCCACCCTCCTCTGTTGATAGGACTTGCTCCTCTTCCTCCGTTGACAAAACTTACTACTCTAGTTCTCCTTTCATCCTCTTCTGCGCCCTTGTGCTCCTCTAGTTCTTTCTCTGCCCCTCCTTCGTGTGCTCTTGTGCTCCTCCTCCTTAAGTCCATCTATTCTTCCGATTCTCCCTCCGCCCTCCTCCTCCTCTCTCTTTGGTTCTCCTCTGTGCCCGTGCTCCTCTGTGTGCCCTTATACTTATTCATGCCCGTGCTCCTTTGATTATCTCTCTTTCTGTGTCCTTGGCTCCTCCACCCTCCTCTCGACTCCGATTCTCCTTTGTGGAGTCCCTTCACTGCCTATTCGATCATGTTCTTATTTTTCCTTTTATTTGATTTTTCATGGAGGTTTAAAGGTTCATTTGGTAGAATTTTAGTTTTTGAATCCAAGTATAGAAGTTAACTTCTGACTAGAAGCTATTATAATCCAATTTCTAGAAATATAAAAGAATTACTGTTTCAAAAACTACATGCTTCTGAAAAGTTGCCAATGATTGATAGAATTGTTGGATCATTGTAATTTCTGAGGAAAAACTATATGTTCAAAATTTATCTAAAAATTTTACCAAACAAACTCTAAGACTCGTATTCCTATCACCTTAACTCATTTTCACTGTGCAAAACTCACTCTAAGGCTACTCTTGAAGGTTAGTGGTGGTCATAGGAAGATTTTTTTTTTCTTCTCTTTTTTCTTTTTGCAACGGCAACAAAATTGTGACCATCTCTTGCTGGTATGTTTTTCAACAATAGCATGTTTAACTGAATATCTCTCGTAGGTATTCCTTATGGCTATGCAAAATATCTCTCGTAGGTATTCCTTATTCTCAAAGGTATACCAAGGTCTTTTTTAAAAAAGCAATTGATCCACCCTTGTAATTATTTTTACTTATAAATCTTATTATTTTCTTAGAATTTTAGAGAATGTGTTTGCTAAAAGATCCTTCAAAAAGGCCCACTTCACATATTATTTAAGGGTTGTTGAATAATAGCGTCTTCAAGTAAGCCAAGTCTAATGAGTACATCAACTGAAAATCCCCTGATCTTCCTCTACTTATTGATCAAATTGAAGCATTGAACAACAACATTTACTTTATAAATACAAGTCAAAGAACGAGACATGCTTGATCCAAAGAAGATGCCCAATGGCAAAAAGAAGCAATTTTTACAGGTCTCGGCCTCATAAATTTTTTTTATTCAAAACTTGAAAGTTAAGATTCCACAGTGGAGTTCACTGAATTTGAGAATTGAATTGCTTTTTGTTAGCTTTACTAGTTCTTTCTTTAATGCTTTACTAGTTCAATGAATTTATTCTTTTCGTATTATTAAAAGTATAATCACATAGATAAATTTGGTATCCAAATGACTTCATCCTTGCATATTACATAATTCTCGTTCTTTTATCTAGATAGGACTAGATTTTGTTAGAATTATGTCAAATAAATTTGTTGCATTTGCAAGTTGATTGGCATAATTCTTGTCTATTTTCTAGAACTGAGTATAAAAGAGACATTAATTGTTGAAACTTCAACATTGATGATTTAAAGGTCCAATCATCACTAGTAAGACTTGTACCATTCTTGTTTTGCTTTTAGGTTATATGTTAACCAAGTATACTTGTTTCAAGTTGGTAACATAGACATTTTACTAGGTCTAGGATGATGATTATGTAGATGATAAATATACTTGTAAGTCTGCAAGTTCAATATTTGAGATTAATAGCTTACAACTAAACAGGACATCAAGTGTATCTTTTATCAATTGTTCTTCTTCAAAAGATGAACCTCAAAGGATAAATTAATGTTTTGTTTATTTTAGATTATATTTCCAGTAACATTTTTTACTACCTTGCAAGATTTAATATAAAGAATCGATACTATGCAACCTGAGAGGTTTGTTCTACTTTCATAGTTCATCTTTTTATCATATTCTACTTTCATTCAAAGTTATATATTCAATGTTGATCCTTTGGGTAGTGCTATAGTGCATAATCATCATTAACAGGCTTGTAACTCTTGGATTGACACTTTAATAGCTTGATCCTTTATTCTCATCTCATAACTACCCTACGATAAATATCTTATCTATAGATTATCCCCTTCGGATTCTATATGACATATGTAACTCTTTCAAGGTCAAGTAGCCTCAAGCAAAAAAAAGTACAACTATAAATTTTCTGTTTAAAACATATATCTTATTGGTCTTCACTGTCTTTAGGATGTAGAGTAATTGGAAGGCTGGCTTTTACTAGTTGAATTCTTTTTGTTGCTTTTTTTTTCCTTCTAAAATGCCACTTATTTGTCTTACTCACTCTGAAAGCCTTCTAATCTGTCTTATTTTCCGTAAAATGCCACTTATTTGTCTCATTTTCCACATTTTTAAAACTCGCATCATATATTATCAGCAACCTCAATTTTTTTCTTAGAAATATGGGATAGAGACAACTCTGTAACGTAAACATGATAGACTTTAGCTGGTAGCATCAGTTTTAACTGCAACTATTTTGTCCCTTTATGAACAGGTAATTATTATTATTATTATACAGAATAAACTGCAATCTCATGCTCTGTTCACATGACATGTAAATCAGGACAAAGCTGTGCGTACGGTTTGGCACTTGGACTTTTTATTCACGATAACCGTATTTACCTTTTATATTCTGTTTTGTAGGCCATTTCTCATGTTTTTGCTTGTAATTTATCTTCACCATTTGCTGCAAAACCTAATATTATTGGCTCTAGACTCTTCCAACAGGTGCAATGTTTCTTGCAAGGTAACACAAATACAAGGGTATATACAATTTTCACAAAATTCTTGTCCACCTGTTGCAATATTTTCGTTTTTTTTTTAAAATTTTTTAGATCTCAAAGGACTTTGCTGCAAGGGGAATGTCCTTGTCATTTTTAAATTTTGCTATTTTTTTTTTAAATATCACGAGAACTTAACGATGACAAAAAGTCATTTTATTTCTAAAAATATTTGCGTGTACATTCCGAAAAAATTTCCTCACAAATGTGCTTTAACGATGAGGTATGTTGTGAGAACATTTTTCCCTGTAATGTTCTAATGAAGGTCATTAACGAGAATTTCTATTTCGCGAGGACATTTTTTTTGTGATTTTCTATTTTTCTAGTAATGGACGATGCATCAAAGAGAAAGCAATCTCTATGATATACATCACTTATAAATTTAGGTAAAACTATTAGTTTGTCGTATGAATGTTTGTTCCTTTTTGACATGCATTTGGCGTACATGTTTACATTAGATTCATCAATTACTTGAAATTATCCCTTAGACTGCGATATAGTGTTTCACTACTATCATTTTAGACAAAGGGACTTAGTTTCCAAATTAGATTTGGATAAACAAAAATCATAAATGTAATCATTCTCGCGATAACTTGGATTCTTCATTTCTTAGGTGGAAGGAAGTAAATCATTCTTATAAGAGTATAAAAAAAGTCTTCATGCTAATAAAAACATTCATCATTCTTGTATTGGAAACGTTTAACTTTGCTTGTTGTGACATCTAGGCCTGATTATCTATTTTTAACTGTAAACCATGTAATTAATTGTAATATTGCTTAAATACTTTATTAATGGATAATCTGTTGATTTTGGTTGTGTGAGCTTGTGGTTGGCTTTCTGTGCACCTGTTTGTGACCTGGGACCAATGTGGAGTCTTGTTTGAGGACTACACAGTTGCCTCGGTTTGTGTGCCTGTCTTTTCTTCCTTTCTTTTCATTATTTTTCTCCTTTCTTTTCCTTTCCTCTCACGAGTCCGCACCATTTCCGTCTCCTTCCTTCCCTTCTCCGACTCGTGCCACCAATGACGCCAATCTGTGCCTCGTCGTCTCTTCCGATGCGATGGGCGGCCGACGCGACGGGAGTGGGAAGGAGGATAAAGGGAGGTTGAGGCGTGCGAGAGAGGAGAAGGTGACCGAGAGAGGAGAAGAGAAAGAGGAGCGGGCGTAACCAAGGAGGTGGTGTGAGCTGCTTGTGGTGTTCCACCGAGGGGAGGAGGCTTCGTCGGGGCGCGAGGAGGCTTGCTGGAGTGTGGTAAGGGTCGCCAGAGGGCTAAGCTAGGTACGCGACCCCTTCCTCTCCCTCTGTTTAGCATTTTGTTAACAGTAGGTTAATGGCATGAAAAATCAAGATAATGCATGAAAAATTGTGGAAAAATCATGAAAATGAGTAGGAATGTGGCATATAGCATGAGAATATAGATATCATGCGGTTAGGATTGATATTTGTGAGGAAAATGTAATTTTGGGGTTGAAGGGTTCAGTAGCAGTTCTTGAGCCCCTCCCCATGTGATTTTCGTGTAAACTGTGTGGTTGATGGAATCATGTATGAATTGAGGGGTTTGGAAGTAGACTCAAGGGTCTACACCCCGTGATTTACTTGTAATTTATGGTGTATGTTTGGAGGGTCTGATCGGGACTCCCACTTTGGACGAATTCCGCCGTTGGAAACAGGGGTGTGTCCTGCCTGCGAGGAATTCGGTGTGCCGAATTCATTTCGGTATGCCGAAATCCTAGCAGATTAAGCCAGATACCTGATATCGGCAGACCGAAAACACTTGGTCGACCTATTCAGGGGTTTTTGATATACCGAAATTATTTGGTATACTGAACCAGGGATCTTCGTATACTGATCTGGAGATTTGGTCTGCCAATTTTGCCCTGAACCTGGTATGTATTGATGAGGTTTTAATGATGGACAAATGGTAATTTGAACATGTGTTGATGATGTTTTCCCATGTAATGACATGGAGGAATGTGGAACCCAAACAATTGGATTTGGATGTGATTTTGGGTTCTAATCCCATAAATGAATGAAAAAGATGGTTTTATGTGGTTTTGGGCATGAGACCCAATTTATGATTTTAAGCATGTTTTTCATGATTTGAGTTGGGACCCCAGTGGATGGTCGAGTGTTGCAAGGAGACAGAGTCCTGCAACGAAAAGAATAGAATGAAATGGAAATGGTTTTGAAATGGAACACTAATAATGTGGTTGCCGAGCTCATAGTAGTGTAGGCTGATCCTGGGTTTTCATACCTAGTTGTTTGGGTCACCGACGGTGTAAGCTGAGCCTAGGTTTTCATACCTAGTTGTTCTGGTCACCGAGCTAGTAGCGGTGTAGGCTAAGCCTAGGCTTTTGAGCCTAGTTGTTCGGGTCACTGACGGTGTAAGCTGAGTCTGGGCCATTGGACCTAGTTGTTCGGATCACCGACTGGGGCGTCAGACAGAGACGTATCCCCGTGCACATATGGAAATGAAATTGAGGCCGATTGGGCGGAGTGGTGACATCCCGCATGGGGAATTTCGCCGCGGTAGTGCAAGAAGGTAAAGCTTACTGCTTGTGTGCCTGGTTACCCCTGATCAAGGTAACAACAGTAAATAAAAGTGGAAACGAATAAAGAAAAGAAACGTGATTTGGTTAGGATTGGACTGATGAAATAGTCTTAAAATCTTGAAATGAAATGATGATGGTGTTTTTACCAGTTGCAAGCTTGTATTTATGATTTGATTTTGAGCCCGTGAGGCATTGTGTTTTAGGTTGGATCTGGTCAATAATGTGAATTTGAAAATGTGATATTAGGAAGAAATCCCAAGTATTGAAAAAATATGTTTTGGAAAATGAATTCCAATGGTTTTGAAGGAAAATGCAAAAGTGCGTTTTGAAAGAGCATGGAATCAGGATTGAATTCCCAAATGATTTCCAATAAAGAGAAGAGGATTTTCAAAATAAAACCAAGTTTTGAAAGAATAAAAGGAATAAGTTTTTACGGTTTTGCCGAGGTTTTGTGGTTTGTATGTTTGAGGCGCGTACTGGGTGACTTAGATGTTACTCACGCGTGTTTATTTAGTTTTCAGGTGAAGTCCGCGTGCAGCTGAGTTCCGATGTAAGAATTGGAGCTTGTAGCCGCTCATTGTGATCCTGGAGGTGAGCCATAGTTACAGTTATTTGATGTTCTGTAATTAGTGTAATTATGTTTGATACTGTGTTTTGGTAGCGTATCCGAGTTTAGGGCGTTACACTTGTAATATTGATATTGTGATTGTACTTATATATTATGTTGATTGTTGGTTGTTTTAATAATTTGAGGATTTCCAGTAACTTTATATCCTATGGATTGTCTACATCAAATATCTTATGTATTTCTTAGATATCAAAATATAAGCATAATAGTACATCTATAATATTCTATATGTATTTTGTTTTTCTTTTTATATCGTTCATGCAATATTGCTAAGTTAGTTTCATGATTTATATTATTTTTGTAATTCTCTATAAATGTTAATACTAATGATAATTATGATGTCAAGTCAAATTTTACAAGTTATGTAGATATCGATGTTTGATCTAGATATTTTATTTAATCAATGTTGGACCTTTATTTACATTTTTAGACAAGCTATGTTATATTTTCTTTTAGAAATAGGCTTCTAACTAATACCTTAATACGAGAATATGATGTACTAGATTATGGAATTAATAAATTTTGCTTTTTGTGAATTTGATGTTTATTGTTTAAATTAGTATATAATCTTTATTTTGAAAATAATTTAGTTTGTCTTATATATTATAATATAGGTAAAAAAGAGATAATAAATTATATTACAAGCTAAAATTATATCAAAATATTAGCCATAGTATTAACCATGGCATTAATACATGCTAAAGTGGTGCTTAATTTTCGCCACGGCCGTAGTCACTGTGTTAGTCACGAAATTTATGAAAAAAATAGATTCGATAATTACAAAATAGTCACGGAAAAATACCGTGGCTAAATTAACCACAACATGGCAACGGATCTTGATACAACGAGAATACCATTGTTGTCACGAATTAGTCATAGACGAAGACCGTAGCTAAATTAGCCACCGTCAGCTTGAACGATGGTGAAAATTTAGATACGAAACTTTTAATCATGAACTCCATCAAGGTTAAAAGCCGTGGTTAAATATAATTAACCATGATTTTTTTAGAATGTTGTGGCTAAAGTCCTGTACTTTGCATGTAACGAAGTGAATTATACCATGAAGTGACTTGCTTCCCCAGAATACTACTCTTAGTATATTTTAATTCTTATCTTAAAAACAGTATTTATATTATTTTTTAGATTAGATTGTGGCCTTGGAATACTTCCACTCCTAGGCTGCTAGGCGTGGACAAAAACTCACACACGTTGAAGAAGAGCGTACGTAAGTAGGAGGGAAATAATTCTTAAATTTCCACTAATATTCTCTTAAAAGGTGAAACTCAATCATTGTTCTCCCCTTATGCTAAAAAACATTACGTATCACGTACATTCAAGGTAAATTGTAATTATTTGGATGATCGTACCTCTCCCAAGGATATCTATGTACGGAACTTTTAATTTTACCTGTAAACATGGAAGTTCTAAATGATTAAATCTGTTATACTCGATCAGTTGTGGTGCTTGATAAGGCCGAATTCCCTCAAATCAAACCCCTCCAATACTTGATTATAACATGTGATATGCTTTTTCGTGATTACGTAGATTGGTTTTAGATCTAATTGTCTCATTAAACTTTGTGATTTACCCATTTTCTACAATTCCATTATCATTTTAAGAAAAATACAATTCATTGCATCAACTACATCATCGTAAACGATGAGAGAGATAACTGAGCTCACGCAAACATGTTGCTATTGTCCACCATTTCGATTTTCGGGTGAAAAATATACTACAAAGTCCAAAATTTACATAATATCCACCGACCGCAAGGGAAATTTCAAAAGTATCTCTCTAAAATATCATATCTTAACCGGAAACTTGTGCCTGTAAAAGCATGTATGGTACGTAACTTTGGACGTACTGAAAAACAGAAAGACAAGTAAAACTACTAGAAAGACAATTTGGCTGCATTTGGGAAATAATATAGTGGACTTTTACTGCACCTCACTTGCTCTTATTTTATTATTATTTTATTACAATTGCCTAATGATAATTACATGAACGCCGCTCAACAGGTACTGGAGAGAATAATCTCAATGTCTCAATGGCATTACCAAACGGGCCCAATATTTTCACTTTGAAAGAAAGATGCCACACCACCATTCCATTATATAACTGATTGGCATGGTTCCAAATTATATAACTGTTGGATATAATCTTAATTAAGTCGTTAAGTTCAACCTAATTAGTTTAACCCATAAACACTTAATCAATCTTGTTCATATAATGCCATCAGTGACACTTAACATTAATATTAAATACCATGATAAGTCCAAAATTCCAATACTTTAGAGAAGGTGAACATTTGGAGAAACTCCATCTGCATGATATTGTAGGAGAATACTATTCTTTTAATCCCACATTACTTAAGAAGTCTCATGTGATCTATTACTATGAAACTTTAAAACATTTATTCACAAGAGCATGGACATGATACGAATGACCACAAACATACATGCTCGATGTTGTGTTCCTGTAAAATGTTATTTTTCTCTAAGGCAGGTCTTATAAAAGACGCATCACTTAGGTAAGAAACTACCTTTTACTCTGTTTTGTACCTTAACATTATTTGTTTGCATTAATTATTTAGATATTTGTTTATGTGTTTTCTCAATATATTAATCAAAAATACTTATTATTGCTTCTCTACATATTTTATTTGTAATATTTCAAACAATAACATCATCAAGCTGGTAAGGACACATGAAAAGGAGAAAGGACGAAATTTCTGAGACCTCTTAATTAACCTTTGAGCTGTTCAGAGATACCTAAACTATCCCATTTACTAATAGACGCCTCGAAATCTTCCACAAATCTGTATTGTCCACTGACATTTCTTTAAGTGCCGTATAAGTACGTCTACATGCCCTCATTTCAGCTGCTTGTAGAAACCATAGGCAATCGTAACTGACACGGCAGCTGTAACAACAGCAAGGGCAGCGTACGTATCTTCCCGTTCCCAACACTCAAACCATGTGGGCAAGGCACAGATTTTCCGAGTGCTGGTTCCTTTGCTGCTATTGTACTTGCTTGGTTTGATGCTCTTCTTAGTGGCAGTTTCTGGCACGTCTGAAACTTCCTTGCGATCGTCTTGTAGTTTTTCCATGGGCGCAAAGTTCTGGCAACAACTAGACTTCCCAGTACCTTGACAACATCCCCCAGCTCCAGAGTTCGTTGTGTCAACGGTTTCAGTTTGAGTGTCAACAGTTTCAATTTGAGCACATTCTTTTGCACCTTTCTCATACTTGATTTCCCCATTCAGCTGAAGTCGAAGGTCATGAGCTTTTTTCTGGTCCTCCTCAGACAAACCCATCTGACCTCTGCAATTATGTCCAGAATATTCACAAGCACAGAAGAAAAGTCAAATCTCAATTATCAGGTAATAAACCAACAACGTGTATGAGCATTAAAAAAGTTAGATTTCCAGGTAACAAGAATTCCTAGATTGGCACGTACATAAAAGCTCTACCTTCGTGGCTTAGTGGCTTTAACATACAACATAAAAAGCCTAACAAATGAAAAGACGTCATGAACATGATTAACAATTACTTAATGACTGCTTACTGATGCAAGCAACAACATATGCCGTATTGAACCAAGCGAAGAGACTGAGCTTATTAGACAGCATAAACAAAAGGTCTAAAGCCAGGGAAAGGGCAAATGAGCCACTAGACAACATAATATAAGGGATGCAAAACCAAATTATTATCTTTTTAAATACTAAGGGTTGCAACTAACATTGTATTTTAGTAACTTAAGATCCAAATTCAACCACACAACTGAACGAGATCCATAAATTAAAGACTTGAAGATAATCTTCTTTCTTGTAATGCTTCCTTGTATCATATCAATGAACTTCAAAATCAGACTATCATATGTGATTCCAGACTTGAATATACATTGTTTTCTCAATGAAACAAATTTTACTAAATATATTTTTTTCATGCAACTACTGAGATGTTGAAATTCAAATACCAATTGTAAAAACTACAAAAACATGAATACAAGAATTAAACTGATCAACGACGCAAAGAATGTTAAAATAGAAAGTCCACGTTCTTAAGATGAACCCTCTTTATTCATTTATAAACTTTGCAGACCATGTAATGCCTAAATCTAACATGTCATTCTAAAAGATACTTGGACCCACTTCCCAGTTTACGTGCTTGAGTACTTCTACTGGCACTTCAGGGTATACAACATTTAAAATGATTTCTATCAAGCAAAACGACTAGTAATTATTCATTAAACCACACATTTCTTATTTCACGATGTATTCGTCATGAGCAAAATATTCACATCGAAATGACAATTTGATAATCGATCTCCGCATGGCTTGCCAAGAGAGGTCAAAATAGCAATAAGCAAAAAGTGCAAGACAATATACATAATGATTCTCATATAAGAGTTTCCCAAGACACTAATAGTTATATTATAATTATTAAAGAAGATTGATACTAATATGGTCCACCACCTTGGGTTTTTTTTGTGTGACAAAAATGTGTCAAGAGAAAAGTCAAAAGAATCATAGTGTATATTATATATTTTCTTAATTATTTTATTGTGATACACTAAAACACCGGCAACCACCCAGTTCATGGAACACAAGAATGGACAGTCATACTTGCATGGAGCAATCAGGATTTGCAATGCTACACCATCTTTAACAAAGATTTTTTACATGTGTTTGGTCTTGGATATATAGAATATACAATTCAAAGGAAATGGCATACATTAAAATCACAACAAAAGATGATAATAACCAGAGAATGTGAATTAGTAACCAGAAAAAGGATAGTACCTACCTCCATAAATGTGGTAAAATCTCCCCTCTGCCAATATGTAGTTCAAGCAAAGCAGGAACATCATCAAGGCTGACATATCCATACCTAAACAACCGATGATGAACAAGTATACTTATTAGGTTGATTTGTGAGGAAGCAGAAAGCTGGGAATAGTTAAAAGATAAAAATGCCAAGCATATTTGAAAAAATAAGGGAATAATTGAACAATGAAATGACAACCAAGAAAGACTATCCTATGAAATCTTAAAGAGTTTTCCCTTACCAATGACCAGTTACTTCTCCATCAACATTTGGACTAAAGATAATGACATTCCCAGCATACTTATGACCGCCAATGTGTGAGCAGGGGCTAACAGATACTTGTCCCTCAAGACCACGTGATTTTATCTCCTCCTTAAATTTCTTAATAAGTGCAGGCCCACAAACACCACATCTTTTGTCTCGGCTACCATGTGCACACACAAAAACATATGATCCTCTAAGGGTTTCAGCTGTTCCAGGAAGCCATTCAGCATCTTTCACAAGCGCTTCCTCAACAAAATTGTCCACATCAAAATGTGTCAAGCGTCTGCAACCAAGCACGAAAACATAATGTAACTGCAAACTATCGAGGGAAAGAACCGATAGATCCAACAAAAACCAAGTGAAGGTTGAAATTAACCTGTATCTGATCATTTCTGGAAAGATCAATACATCTCCATTTGATGATTCAGTACCATCCTCTCCTTCACAAATGGTTAAACGAGTCTGTAACAAAAGGAAAGAAACAAACTAAGCATCAACTGCTTCATTTGGTATGTGAACAAAATTTTAAAAAACACGGAAATCAATGTGCAAATGACAAAATAAAAATAAGTAACCACGATGAAAAACAGTATTGATGCAAAGATTAATCCTGCACTTACCAATTAAACATATCTTATCATACTTAGGCACATCGTGATATCACATCCCATATCCCATAAGTGTGCATTCTTTACCATGAAAACTAGAATAGCAGACATCGTGAACAAGCTAAAAAAAGCACTTAATTTTGGAAACTTAAATATTATTAGGCACCTATGGCCATATCATTTGCATACCCCAAAATTGTGTCTTCTTTAACACATTTTTTGCAGCCTGACATGCAAACCAATTAAATACACTTTAGCACAATTCAATCTTCAGTTCTTTTTCTCCTGTTCAAAACGATAGAGGTATGCTAAAAGCAGGATATAGGCACTGCACTCTAAGCAAAACACAATATGGGAATAACCTTTCAAGAAGCCAGGAAAAATGTAAATTTCAATCAAAATATCGACATAATATTCCCATTCTACAAGAACCTTGGCTATCCGAATCATACTTATTAAGGCACCCTCCTAGACGATGCTAGACCTCAAGGCATTCTAAGCAAGTCGGGTGTTTCAACCATATAATATATTTTTTCTGAATCCTATGGGATTTTCCTTTTTGTATATTCAAATGTGTTACTGTTTAATTGTGTTTAGAATGTAATTATCATTGCATAATTTCATATAATAATATAATATGTAGTGGGGAAATTTGAAGTTTTTTTTTTTTATATAATTTATTTAAGGTTCCTAGGCACCTAAGTGCCCAAGGCTCCCCAGCTTATTGCCCGGGCACCTTGATAACCTTGATTCAAATTTAATAAAGGCATAATAACAAGTATTCTTGTCCAGGAAAATCAGCAATTATTCAAATTTGTTTTCTACAAAACACATTTTTATGCCACCAGATCAATAAAGATAAACTCAACCATTTATCAATTAAAATGAAGCTTATATGGAACAGTTCAGATTCATTATAATTTATCAACCTGAAACTAGTTTGAAGTGTGTAAGTATAACCATGTTTCCAAAGGTTCACTGAAAATTTAGCTAGAATGATAAAGCCATGGAGCTACTTGGTTACTCCTAAAAAACACCACAGAGGATCAATAACTCAGTGAGGTGTTGGAGCCAAGGGGTAAACAGCAGTTTGTTCCAATAAAAGATTCAGGAACACGTTGTCAACACTTGTACAAGTGTTTTTTAGTTAAGACCCAATGACGATAGCTTTCCAGTTTGATTTCTTTTAATGATGTAAACAAACTGAAAACAGCGAATCGTATAGAGTACAAGGTAGTGAAATCTCAGCATAAATGTTGCAAATGTAAGAGTGAAATAATATCTGCATTTTCTTCTACATAAGAAACATGACATTAGAAAATGATCAAGCGTCAGTAGCTAAATCCTCGTCCCACGCTTCCAACACGAAGAAATCAAAATGTTGTCATGTCCAATTCAATCTAGATCGCTTCTGTAGCCCAAAAAACTCTACTTCATCTTAAACCAAAGAACAAGCCTCTCATTCACCTAAAAGAGAAGCTGACATCTCTGTACTATCCATAGTTAGCAAACAAAAAATCAACAAATTGAAGTACAATAGAACACTCAAATCACAAAATAACACGGTCACAGTGCCATCATACAAGAAAATAATAATAATCAACAAGTAGAGTAACCATTCATCAGTAATCACCAAATGACCAATAGGAAAACAGAGAAGAAGATCGCCAACAACAACTCACCCTCTTCTTCATATCCCCCTTCCTCGCCTTGAGGGCAGCAGACAGAAGCCTGGGGAGCCGATCAAACTCCGCCGCCTCCACGTGGGGCGGCCACACCTCGGGGGTCTTGTAGCAGAGGAACACGTGGCGGTCAAAGATCTGGACGGTCCCGGCGATCTTCTCCGTCCCCATCTCCGCCCTCTTGAACCCGTACTCGGCGTCGTGCCCGTTCAAGTCGGTTCCCGCTGCCGACAAGAACCCATCGTTCTGGAAGCTCCCGGAGCCGCTGCCGATCTGGGAGGAGGTGGAGTCGGGGGCTAGGAAGGAGGCGTCGCCGCCGCCCGCGCTGCCGCCACCGGCGATGGGGACGCTGTGGTCTTCCATTGGTTTGGGGGGGAGAAGAGAGCTAAGGAGGGGAGCGGGAGGACCGCCGGCTGCTGTGATGTGGTGTGGGCAGCAGGGCAGGATTTCCTTTGGGTTTCGGAAACGTGTGGTGTTGGTTTGTGTCCCGAGGGTTTGTAAGATCACGAGGGTGACTACTATTAGTAAGGCCTAATTATTTATCATCGTTTTTGGCTTAAAGAAAGGGAAAGACATTGGCTGAGCGTAGAATAGAATACTCGCGATCACACGTCAATGTTGGAAAGCGAATTTTCTCCGCGACCGGAAAGACGTGTTTGACTGCATCTCCTTCGGCCATTGATACATCAGTCATTGTGAAAGTGTTGCGAAGGGAGGAGAAGACAGAAAGAAAGACGGGTTTGACCCGTCCACCTACAAGGGTTATGGTATACTGCAGCGATTCTTGACAGGGTCTTATAATTATTATCACTGTTTAGAAACAAAAAATATATTTATTTTTTTGACGCATAACATATACTGCATCAATGATCTGTTTGTTACATGTGAATGTGTTTTCTATAATAAGATTAATGCCCTTATTAAAGCTAAGATTAACTTGGATGTAGGACCAGTTTGTATGATTTTTAAACATGAATAGGAACTGAGCAGCCAAAATGAAACACAGTTATTGATATCAAGGTGAATTGTTTTTTTTTTTTTTTTGGCATATGTGAAATGCTAAAAGAACACACAGAGAGCGAGATTCACGCATTAACTTCTCTATATTCAACAGATCCATGGTTTTCAAGGTCACTTGATTGTGTTATTTCAAATGGTATGGAATTATGTCCCACCTCCTTGCCATAAACAACTACTACTGTATGGTAATTTAGTTATTGAGTTTCGATTAACATAGAACCAGTCCTCCTGTAGTCCTATTGCTTGTCCGTTGAGTGAGATGCTTTCTTCCAACGAAAAAGAAAAAAACAGAGAGCAGCGTATAGATGACGGTGCGCAGACGTATTAATCAAGTCATGGAAAAGAAAGTCTGTTTTCTAGAATTTGGGTGTTCTGGATGCAGTTGTTTTTTTTTTTTGATAAACGGTAGATGTGTTTCTTTCTATAAATTACAAAAAATTACAAGTTCAGTAAGCTGTAGTAAGAGTCTTAGACAAAAATTACAAAATCAAAGTTACAAAAACAAAACCCCGTCACTCAGCAGGTGACCAGGTAATCAAAAAAATATAAGTCAAGTCCAGATGCTGCAAGGATGGAGCAGCAATCACAAAAAGAGAGAATAAACATCCAGTTTTATACAGACACATATTTTAACCAAAGGTTAAAAAAACCCAAGTCACCCAGGAATCGATGGAGAAACCAGTGCCATCTCACCATCCGGGGCTAAAATCTGCTCCCCTTCTCTGCTTGCGTGAAATGCAGACATGGCTAACAGATTCTCAGTCTTCTCAAAACCTGGGGCATGAAGCAGTGTTGCAGGAAAGGGCTCAGCAACAGGCTCAGCTAAAGCCTCACCAGAACCGCTCAAATCATCACAGTCCAGGCAATCATACACTGCCATCACCTTTTTGAACTTTGAGAGTGATAAATTGCGAGCTTTAAGGACTGACTCGATGAATATAGAGGCATCAATGTCTCTAGTAGAGGGAGAGGACAAAGAGGTAATGCTGAGTGGGATATCTTTCCTAGGAGAGGAAGGAGGAGATGAATACAATCCAGATGACTTATAAGAGGGCTTTGGCCTGGGACTGGATGGTCGGGTCTAGACATTCTTTCCCAACTTTTGGCCTCTTTTACCTCTCACTCCTCTCCAACCTCTACTGGGTTTGAACTGCCTTCGAGCCGGGTTGAAAGCACTAGGAGGGGGCCTAGGGGGTGGATTTGAAGGCCAGGACTCAGTATTATGTGAGTCAGCACCAGACGAAGACGAGCAAA
>JAMKQA010000798.1:0-21125 GCA_024699735.1 Posidonia australis | reverse complement strand
ATGACCTGCTTTTCCATTGCATGATTTGCATGTTTTATATGGTTTTCCTTGTCTTCCATTTTAATAGACTAGGTGGCGACTCTTGCATTTGCATTTTTATTTTCATTTGATTTTTGCCGTGACTTTGCCGTCCCTCATGTATTTTGGCCTATCGCGTCGAAGTCCCGAGGCTGTCGTCGACATGGTTACAATGCCCAAACGTACTGGAATGATGAATGTCAAGTGGCCTTTGACAAGATCAAGCAGCTTCTGGCAAAACCTCCAGTGTTAGTTCCTCCCACGCCAGGACGACCTCTGTTATTATATCTCTCAACAACGTAGTATTCTATGGGCGCAGTCCTGGGACAGCATGATGAATCAAGGCGTAAAGAGAGGGCTATCTACTACCTCAGTAAGAAGTTCAATGACTGCGAGGTCAAGTACAACCCGATAGAGAAAGCCTGCTTATCTTTGGTGTGGGTCGCTCAGCGTCTCAGGCATTACATGATGGCATACCCAGTCTTGCTATTATGTTGGCATGATCCTATCAAGTATTTATTTCAAAAGCCAACTTTGGTGGGCAGATGTGTGAAATGGCAAGTGATGTTGTCACAATATGATATCACGTTTGTCACACAGAATTCTATGAAAGGACAAGCGATGGCAGATCACTTGGCCGACCTACCCTTGCCAGAATATCAGCCGCTGCAGACACAATTCCCAGACGAAGACATCTTATTTGCCATAGGCGACGAAGAATCAGAAATCCCTCAAGACAAGCATCAATGGTGTCTATATTTTGACGGTGCAGTCAATAAAAGAGGAAGAGGCATTGGTGTAGTTTTGGCAACGCCGCAAGGATAGTTAATCCCCTTTGCGAGGAAACTAACATTTGAATGCATCAATAACAAAGCTGAATACGAGGCATGCATTCTAGGACTACATGTGGCAAAAGACTAGGGTGTCCGAGAACTCCAAGTATATGGAGACGCAATGTTGGTCATTTCACAAATCAATGGTGACTGGAAAACAAAAGACCAAAAACTCGTGTTATATCATAAGCATTTGCTAAAGCTGATTGATGAGTTCGATAATGTCAAGTTTTCCTTCATGAGTCGAGCCAAGAATGCGTACGCAGAAGCTTTAGCTACTGTGGCATCATGGTTATCTCTCTCAGAGGCACAGGCTATGGATATCTCAATCACTTGTGCAGAGTAGCCAGCACATTGCATGCATATTCAGGAAGCACCACCAGTAGATGAATTGCCCTGGTATAATGATATCAAAATTTTCTTGGAATCTGGCAGTTTCCCTTCTGGCATTTCCACGACAGATAAGACGACTTTGATACGGTTGGCCTCCAAATATGTACTCGGGGCAGGACAGCTATACAGAAGATCTTATAATCAAATGCTTCTTAGGTGTGTGGACAAGAAGGAGGCAGATATGTTAATGTTAAAGGTTCATGCAGGCACCTGTTGTCCACATATGAATGGCGTTCTTTTAGCCAAGAAGATTATGCTGCAGGGATATTTTTGGTCCACTATGGAAACAGATTGTTGCTGATTTGTGAGAAGATGCCACAACTACCAAATACATGGCAATTTTATACATGCTCCCCCACAACAGTTACATAGCATGTCATCGTCTTGACCTTTTCCCACTTGGAGAATTGATGTTATCGGGGCCATTCATCCAGCAGCATCCAACGAACATCGTTACATTCTTGTGGCCATCGATTATTTTACAAAGTGGGTCGAGGCAGCATCATATAAGATAGTAACAGCGGCAGTCATAAAAAAATTTATCAAGAATAATATTGTCACCAGATATGGAGTTCCACATGCCATCATATTAGATAATGGGACCAATTTCATAGCAAGGAGAGTTGAGGATTATCTCCAGAATTACAAGATTAAGCATCATAGATCCTCCCCTTAACGGCCGCAGATGAATGGAGCAGTGGAGTCGACCAACAAAAATCTGATAAAGATCTTAAAGAAGATGGCTGAGTCCCACAAGGATTGGCATGAGAAGTTGCCTTATGCATTGTGGGCTTACAGGACCTCGGTCCGGACATCGACGGGAGCAACACCGTATTCTCTGGTATATGGTATGGAAGCAGTCCTTCCTTTTGAAGTGGAGATTCCGTCATTGAGAATTTTGAAGGAAACAGAATTAGATGAGGCAGAATGGATTCAAGATAGTTGTGTTCAGTTAGACTTGATTGATTAATGCAGACTGCAAGCCTTACACCATGCCCAATGCTACCAGAAGCGAGTGGCCCGAGCATATCAGAAGAAGGTCCGGCCCCGAAGTCTTAAGCCAGACAATTTAGTTTTGCACGCCATTCATTTGCCCG
Organism: Posidonia australis; assembly: GCA_024699735.1. Taxonomy (NCBI): domain Eukaryota; kingdom Viridiplantae; phylum Streptophyta; class Magnoliopsida; order Alismatales; family Posidoniaceae; genus Posidonia; species Posidonia australis. The sequence goes on along the minus strand of JAMKQA010000798.1, from coordinate 18,784 downwards.
ATGCCTGAGGAAAATTCAGGCCCAATTGGCGTGGACCATTCATAGTAAAAGAGGTCCTGTCAGGAGGTGCAATCATTCTTGAAGACATGGATCGTGGGGCGCAATTAGAGCCTGTCAACACTTCCTATCTGAAGAAGTATTATCAATGATCCCCAGTCAATCTCAAGCCTTGCACTGTGAACCCTGCATCTCTATGTTTTCGCATCCGCATGTTAGTATTTTTGGCCATTGCATCCCAACATAACATAAATCATATTCTATATTGCATCATAATTAAGCATCATCATTGCCCAATGAGGAAAATCGGAAGCTAGCCTGCTTAGGAAGAGTTTGGTCCTCCTCACGTGTTACTACCCATGTGAGTGAGGGAGTGATTATTCATGGAACATAGATGAAATGTGCAAATTCCCAAGGGGCCTATACCTCTAGAGGGAGGGAAAAATGATAGGTCGTGAGTGAGGGGGAGTAATAAAGAAAAAATACAGTCTTCAGAGCACAAAAAAAATAAGAAGACAGAAGTTGTAGAAAGAAGCCAGCTCTAATGAGAAAGGTATATAGGACGACTCTATCCCTATCACATAACTTGGAGAGGAGTTGAAGCATACACCAACAAAGCTTACATTTAGAAAGGGACTAGCCACCGCTTTAGCCAAAAGACTAGCAGCCACCTTCTCAGCTTAGGTTTATTACCTCCAAGTAGGGGTAGGGTCAACCAATATGCCTTTGAGGGCATAAAAGAAATGTGAATTATTGAAAAAAGTAGGTGTAGGGCCCTAGGAGTTTGGCACGGGATCCATGATCTCCAAAAGAGAGCTACAAATAAACCTAAGTGTCTACGTTAGTGCCACGTGAGTTGAGGGCATTTTCACATTTATGGCAGGCAATACAAGCTTCCTTGGCGCTGAGGGCACCAACGTCTATAAATCATACATCAATCTTGCCTCTGCATTGTATTCAGCATTTTTAATCGCACATATATGCATCACTTTGCAAGGCATTTGTCCATATTCCAACCAAGGGCATGCCAGCTGCCTTTTTGAGTTGTAATATTGGCAAATAGGAATTCTGACTAGGGGCATGTTAGTCGCTTCTTCGGGTGGAGGAGATCCTTGACTAGGGGCATGCCAACTGCCATTCTACGTCAATGGGACAGTGCTATAAGAAATGTGTGGGCAAGCGCAAGCAATACAAGAGTCAGGATGACACAAAAGCAAGCAAATTTTTATTTTATTCCAGCTCATCACTTATACAAGTTTTACTCATCCGACAATAGTGGACCAGATGATCTCAATCGACTCTAGGTCTCTTTGAGCTGCCAGCCTCTGTAAAGCATGTGCCACTAGGAGGAATTTCACTTATAGGCATGTTTCTCGTATTTCAGCTTCATACTCTGTTGTGTAGTCTGAACCCTCAGTAATAGCAAGATCAGGGGATTGAATACCGACACGCGTCATGCTGGCTAGTTCTGAGGTTGTCACATCAAAGTCACAAATATATTGCTTGTAGCAATCAGGGATGGGACTTTGCTCAATTGAGTCCTGGCAAAAGCCGAATTGGCGAAGAACACGGACAAGATGATATTCCACACCGCCCATTAGCCCTGGAAGGACAACAAGTCGCATGTCCCTATCATTGAAGAAGACAGTAAAGGATTTTGGGGTTGAGAACAGAATGCGCCAAACAACAGTGTCCTTGCTGAGATTCCGTAGTCTACCGCACAGCTCATGAACACCTGGAAGGGTCTATGAATGGTTGGTATGGCTATAGGTTTCAAATGCCGAATGCTGAGGGGGTAGGACTTCCATTCCCATATGAGCAGCAAACCAAACCTGGCAGGAGAAAGCGGAGCATGATTAGATAAAACACAGCAGAACATTGAAATAACATGGTTTACTCACTTGCACTAGAGCACCACATCCATAAAAATGCCTGGAACGTTTCAGTGCCCGATCCAAGCCGACATAGGTCTCTGCCAGAAGAATGGGGGCAAGATCAATATGGCGAGTAACCATTGCCAACGCTATTTCTGCCACTTCGATAGCCACTGTCATCCGACCATGGCTAAAAATGAGTTCTCCAAGAAAGCGTACCACAAAGCCATGAAGACACAAGCTACCCAAGGAGGAACGGTTGTTGATAATCTTATCAAAATAATCCAAGCGTAGCATGGTAGCCGATCCATCCTTACAAATGAGGCTCTTCTCGCAAGCACTCCAAGATAAACTAGTTAGTTGGCTTAGGACCGAAGCATAACTATTACGGTGCATGAAGACAGGTGGAGACATGTACGGTGACAGGCAGCATATCCGTCTGACTTCTTCCAAGGTCAGAGTTAGTTTTATCTGGCCGAAGCGAAATACATGGAAAGCCAGTTTCCAGAATCTGGCTTCAGCACACAGCAAATGCCAATTTACTTCCACCTTAGCAATGTCCAGTAATGTGGAAGATATGCCCTAAATCCGCAATTGCTCACGATCTGCAACAGTCAATGCATCAATCCAGGCTCGCAAAACATCAGAGCAGTGTTTTGGTGTCACGATGGTGGGGTAGCCCTGTGGAAGTGAACTTGGGTCAGATATGGCAGGAAGGAAGCAAAATCACATTTGAGGATGAATGAAAGCAACTTGGCACAAGCTTGAGGGCAAAAAGAATAATCTAGCAAAATATAATCTCAAGGTAGAAAAAAGAATACGTAAAGATTGTAAATCAAGAAGAAGGTTGGCAAGACATGAAAATATGCATCAGAGAATAATTTATTTTTCTAAAGTGTAATGGGTCTTCAACTTAAGAGATGTGCATAAAGCCCAAGAATGAAAGAAGAACAAAATATCTTTGCAAAATAGGAGGAGAAGCTACACATCCCTTCATCTACATAGCAAGACGAGAGGGAATATAAGCAAGAAAAATCAGCAAGGAAACATATACACATGCAAAAACTCATCTCAAGAAGAGGGATCACATAACATTGCGTTGGGGAAGAAAGCAAAGCCGGCGCTGAGAAGAATAAAAGGGACTAGACTTGTGAATGTTTTTGCAGTATAGATAGCGATGGAGTTCGCTGGAAATGCGAATTTATATAGGGAAAAGACAAAGGGTCGCAGCAGAAAAGGAAGGCAAACTGGCCATTTTGAGAGGAGCACCAAGGTGGCGCACGTTAGTGGCGCACCTGGGAGGCGCACCACCCTGGCAAAAATTCAGCAGAACCTCCCCTAAAATTTGAATCTCGCCCAAATCGACGCCAGTTCTTAAACCTGCATAAAACATTTATCCTTCATGCACATACAAATACCCCAAAAAGAGGGTTGCATCTCAAAGTCAGAATGGCATTCAAGAAATTTTCAAAATATACATGGTTCAAGATACAGTTTTAATAGTTATACAAAAATTGGCAAATAACAAAGGAGAAGACAGCTACTCCTCATCTGACTCCTCCTCGTCGGACGATGCCTCTTGGAAACTTTTTGCTAGAAGTCGAGCTCCTCGCCGAGTGATCCGGCGTGACCACTGAGCAGCAACAGCAGCCTGGGAGTGGGCAGTAGAACTTTGAGCCCTCTGTGAAACCTCTGTGTCAGAGCGGTCCTCCTCGGATGCTTCCATGGTAAACTCTCCGCTACTTGCCGCGTTCACTTCATGAGATGGATAATCTTGCTGTCAAAAAAGAATGTCAGATTTATATCAATGGCCAGTATAATGTAAAAGGAAGTTCCTGTGTAAATAAAAGGGAAAAAATACCCAGATGATGTTACGCCAGCGCAATTCCTGCAAATTTGCAAATATATCAGGCATGCATGTAATGAAAATGGTAATTTATAAAAGGAAAGACATACCCTTTTTCGCCGGATGTCCTCGTAAAAAGAGGCGAATTGCTCCTCGAAGCCCTGTGAATTGAAACAAATGTCAGATTTATCCTTTTGTATGAAAAGAAATTTTCAAGCAAAAATTACAACAATTTACCTTGGCCCAGTCGGAAGCGTACCACATTCTGCGTTGGCTGTCACGCACGGCCTCCTCAAAGAGATAGAGCTTCCCGACCCATCTGTACCAAGCCTGGTAGTCCGTGTAGTTGACTTCTCGAAGAATGTGTCTATCCTGAGAAGCCACAGTAGCAGCATGCCGACTCCTAGCCACAGCACAGGACAGGACTGGAAGGTCCATGTCAGAAGGAGGAGGGGCAGGAATGCAGAACTCGTTCAGGAATTGATGCCTCACGCGCCCGGAGAGGAAATACGCCAACTTTCTTCATGCAGTAGAATTTTACCTGCTTGTCCCTCAACATGCGGCCAGAGTTCAGAGGTGCCCAGTTAAAGCCATCATATCTGGAGAACGGGCGTAGGTGAACCTATTGCAAGAATAGACAATTGTAGACAACACAGGCAATGCATACATACAGAAACTGAATCCAAAGCGCGAAAACTTACATCCTCGAGCTCTACCAAGTCTAGCAGATACCAGTAAGACTAATAGCTATAAACCCTGCAGCAGCCCGGTGGTCAGGCTCAACCCACTGGCGAGGGAGAGGAAGAAGCTCATCACGAAGGCGGCCAAATCTATGCCCCCGTGTAATGTACTCCATAATCCAGTACTTGCAATAGCAAGCAAAGAGACAGTTAATCAAATCTCATCAAAAGGGAATTGTTTTGCAAAAAGAAAAAAGAAATACTTATAGTCAGCAGGGAATATAATCCCACATAAGAACGGCGCCCCAGCTTGGCTACGTTGTCAAGCCCGCAAATCAACCAAGTATAGCTAGCACCAGCCGAATCATAATGATCCAAATACTCCAAGTTGGTTAGATATGCTAACCAATCTACATGGATGCAATAAGCTGAAGAGTCGCAGAAGACCATTGCTAGCAAATCCAGCAAAAAGTGCCTCAACACAAAATCTGCCTCGTCGCTATCCGGCTCAGGGTTAGGCTAGAACTGGTCCCACTCTCTCAACCACCCCACTGTAATCATGTGTTTCCCCCTAGGTGGTTTAGGAGGAACACGACCTAAATGTGCAGGAGCCAGGTGCATGTCGTGGGTAGTCTCGCCTATGATCGGCTCGTCGCCGAAGGGGAGACCCGTCAGTAGGGCCCTACTGATCGGGCAAAACAGTCAACTCTCCGAATGGGAAGTGGAAGGTATGTGTCTCGAATCTCCACCTCTCCACCAGAGCTCGGAAGAAGTTATAATGGCCATGGATGACTGGTATGCGAAGTAAGCCGCCAAACGGGGACCGGTGGAGCAGAAAATCCTGCAAGAATTCTGGAAGGCGATGAAAGTGATCGAGCATGGGGGCCCAGTGACACTGCAGGACTCGGCTAGCATCGTCGGCCTAAAAATGGCAAAGAACAGAATAAATGCAAAGTCAGAAAGCAAATTATCATAATCAAGGCATTCTAAGGCAAGATAATTACCCCAAAGTTGGGGCTCTCGCAAATGTGATCGCCACTAAGTAGTCGCCCTGCAAAGTTGCCAGACTCCTGAAAATACATTTGTTAAAGAAATGACAGATTTGTATCATGTATGCAAATGTTTCCAGTTAGGCGTACCTCGACAGGGACAGCAGGAGTCGAGCTACTAGAGGCCCGTGACCTCGAGGAGCTACCTCGCCACCGGGGACGAGAACTAGAAGGCGTGTCCCGGGAAGGCTGTGGGGTTCCCTCCTCGGGAACTGGGTCATCCTGCAAAAAGGGTAAAAGCTGAACCAAGAGTTAAACAGCAGCGGCGAGCATGGTAAATGCGGAATATTCTGGCACAACAGAGCCCAAGTCTCGAAATTAGACATGGCATTACATTCATTGGCTGAATAGAAAAGACACAGCATTTCAAGTAAAGCACATCGGCAGCAATTCGAATAAAGTGGGCATGCAGTTACAGCTCAGCATTATAGAAAAAGCTTTACATTAAGCAAGTAATTACGTGAAAATATAAGAGTTATGGAAGTTATGGTTGTGGTGCACTATTGATGTTTTTGCTATTTGTATTTACAAGGTGGGACATACTACTGTTGTTATGAAGGATTGAACATGAAACATACTGTGCCCGCGTGTGCTATTACTTTCAACAGACAATTGATTTAAAGCGGTCAATACTGATTCAAAGCAATTTATGATATGGAATCTCATTTCCAATGGCAAAGAGAAGCAGCATGGCATTCAGTCAAAAAATATATATGTGGCATGGATAACAGCAAACTCTTTTCATTCAAACCTTGAATCACCACGCCAACCCACCAAAAACCCCTCACCGCCATGAAAATCCTCTAACCACCATAGCTAGCCCAACTGCCGATCATCACGGCCAACCCACCTCCACTTTACGACCCAAAAAACCATCATGCACCACACAGCCAGCCCACCACCAGCACACGGCCAACCCGTCACCACCATAACCACTGTCCTACCGTAACCCCTTTCGCCGGAACGGCCACTGATCCCCGCAACTGCCGCTGGCGGTTTCACCTGCCAAACCCAAAAAACCAGCACCACCACCTGTTGGAACCCACCTCCCACTCCACGGCCAACCCATAAAACCCCCACTGCGCGCCTCAGCCTGCTGGAGCCCAAGCCACTTCTAGCACCCGTACCACTCTTCAACCGACGGCTAGCCACCCGCATAGCTACTTCCTCCACCCATTAAACCCATCAGCCGTCGACCATCAAGGAGGAGGAGAGGTACATCAACAAGCAAACATGGAGCAAGCCCAAGCAAAAAATGCATAAAAGAGGAGATCAAGGGAGTTACCTCTGCCGACGAGCCTCTGTCCAGCCAGTCCTGAAGGGTGCGGTCCATACCGCCGCCGATCAACACTTCCGCCGCACCTAGCCTCCGCCGCACCACGTCGACGCACTGGACCACTGCACCGATCGCGAGCACTTCATCGCCGCACCAACACAAGCAACACCGCCGGCCTTGAAGAGATGAGAGGGAGAGAATAAGGCTTTCGTTGAGGAGAAGAGATGAAGAGAAGAGAGGGAGAAGAAGGGGGTTTCGTTTGGAGGAAAAGAAGAAATAAAGAGGAAGAAGAAGAGGCACGCGTATTAAGGAAGGATTAAATGAAGAGAAAAATATATAAATGTGAATGAGTAAGTATGTTGCTTTTGAAAGAAAAGGAAATCAAATAAATAAAGACAAAATAATGAAGAAGAGCCATGCAGCACAAGCTCAATTGTAATCCCAAGAAGCAGGAAGAAATACAAAATGTGCCTTGGCAGTTATGACAGTTGTCTAGTGGGACCCTCTTGTAAATAATTTAATGTTAGGGGTTTAGAATGCAAAATGGCTACGAAAGTTGCATTTCAGCCCCTAGCACTTCACAACTTGCACTTCAAGAACAGAATATATGATGTCAAGAAATGTCAGCACATGGTCCGCGAAAATGCACCAGATGGGGTAATTTACAGAAAACCCCCTATATTACTTAAATTTACAGAATAGTCCTCAAAGAATGTGGGAAGTTTCGTGAGAAGCAGACATTTGTTGATATACAGCAGAATATCAAATATCACAGCACAGTGGCAATACAACAATCAGAAGGTTGTCATGATTGGAAAATTTGCAAAAAAGCCCTCAAGTTTTGGGAAATTGCAAATAAGCCCTCACCTTTTGCAAAATCCTCAAATAATGCCACATTAGATCGAAAACTCCAGCAAGGTTCCTTCAGAGGAGATTGTACATGCATCTCAGCAACAACGCCAGTTTCTGTACCACAGCATCAGCAGCAAGCACATTTACAGTTCTACCCTTCAGAGCACAATTACAACAAATTTCCTTCCGTGGGGACAATCCAGGGATTATCACTTTTTGTTTTTCTGGATTCTCCTTCCAAGCGGATGAGATCCTTCGACCCTTCTTCTTGGATTTTCGCGGGCACGAGATCCTTTTCTTTGGCTTCTGACCGGGCGGTCAGAGTCGGCTTTTGACCAGGCGGTCAAGGCCTTATCTTTCTCCTTGGATTTTTGTAGGCGCGAAATCCAACGGTCAGGGTCCCCTTCCTTGGATTTTTGCAGGTGCGAAATCCAATGGTTGACCTTTTAACCAGGCAGTCAGGTCCCCTTCCTTGGATTTTCGCAAGCGCGAAATCCAACGGTTGACCTTTTAACCAAGCGGTCAGGGTCCCCTTCCTTGGATTTTCGCAGGTGCGAAATCCAACTATTTGACCTTTTGACCAGGCGATCAAGGTCATTCCTTTCCCTTGGATTTTCGTGGGTGCGAAATCTGACTGTTTGGCCTTTTGACCGGGCAATCAAGGTCATTCCTTCTCCTTGGATTTTCGTGGGCGCGAAATCCAGCTGTTCGACCTTTGACCGGGCAGTCAAGGTCATTCCTTCTCCTTGGACCTTCGTAGGCGCGAAATCCAACTGTTGACCTTTTGACCGGGCGGTCAAGGTCATATCCTGTTTCTTGGATTTTCGTAGGCGCGAAATCCAACTATTTGACCTTTTGACCGGGCGATCAAGGTCCTTTTCCTTGGATTTTTGTGGGCGCAAAATCCAACTGTTCGACCTTTTGACCAGGCGGTTGAGGTCCTTATCTTGTTCCTAGGATTTTCGCAGGTGCGAAATCCAGCTGTTTGACCTTTTGACCTGGCGGTCAAGGTCATATTCCTTTCCTTGGATTTTCGCGGGGGCGAAATCCAGTTGCTCGACCTTTTGACCGGGCAGTCGAGGTCCTTACCCTATTCCTTGGATTTTCACGGGCGCGAAATCCTTTTGCTTGACCTTTGACTAGGCGGTCAAGGTCCTTCTTCTTTCCCTTGGATTTTCACGGGTGCAAATCCCTTTGCTTGCCCTCAGTCCGTGCAGACAGGGTTCTCTTTCTTGTTTGACAAATAGTATGTTTGTCACACCTCTTTTCTTTGGGCTGGTATCCCCAACTACTCGATTGACAATCGTCATGCTGTCAGGCGTCCGGGTTGACGAGACTTAGATGACTTGTCATATCCCGCCTCCTCAGGTCGATAACCTCAAAAAAATCCGGTTGATGAGTCCGACAACTTATCATTTTCCTACCAGTGGTTCCCTCTGTGCGCAGGATTTCTTTGTTTTTTGCCTTGTTACTTCAGCATTGGCATCAACATTGCATCCACTTACAAGCAACCATTCTCGTGTTTATAGTGTTATCATCAGCTTTGCATTTTACTCTCAAGATCGGCTCTTGCATTTGTTTTCTTTGCACTGGCATCACGCATTTCCAGCATTTAGATCAGCAGTCGCATGCATTTTGCATTTTCATTTGGCAACAAGTCATAACTTTCGGTGCATCCACAAGATAAGTGAAATAATGCCTACAGCAAACACCATTCCTCCGCAACATCAAAATGGGGGTATCTTGTCAACCCTTAGCATCGATCACGGATCCCTCTGTCCCTCGACCTCGCTTAGGGAGGGGCATCTGTAGACACCCCGATTTTGAAGTGGCTCACAAGTAAACTCTCTAGATGTTGCTTTAAATGCGGGAAGCTCAACCACTTTTGAATCCTATTCGACATTTTTAACTAGCCAGAGATCATCGCACAAACCGACCACAAGCCCATAGCAAGCTCGTGGCCCAATTGGCAATTTAGATAGCTAGGGAGAGCACCAATGTGGAGCACTTGACTGGAGCACCAAGCTGGAGCACTATAGTGGCACACCTAGCTGGAGCACCAAGGTGACACACCTATCTGGAGCACCATCCTGGCGCACCAAGCTGGCGCACAACCACTTTTCAGAGTGCTGGCTGCTGGCTTTCCATCTCCCGTACTTGTAACCCTCACCAGCGGATATTCCCTGCGAATCTACACTAGGCTCTTCGTTTGCGAGGTTGTCTGCATCCCATGGGAGTTACCCTTGTGGAACTCTATAAAAGGACCCCCATTGGCAACCATTTAGCACACATGGTTGATCCTGAGCAAGCTATCCACTTACTCCAGCAAGTCTCTCTCGTTTTCTTGAGAATATCCTGGCCTTCTAGAGCATCTCCAGCCCCTCCAAAGCAACATGGAAGTGTTATCTTGAGTTTTCTAAGAAGGAACACCTTGGGATAGGTAAGTTCATCTCCCTTCTTTTACTTTTAATCCTAGTTCTTGCATTGAATAAAGCATGTCATGAACTTCATAGATAATCTGATTTTATGCTGCAAACTTGTCTTTCATCTCTGTTTCTTTCACATAGAGAATCATGATTCATGCACTCATATGCTAGGAAATCAGCAGTCAATATGCCTTCTATGTGTTTACCATTTGCATAGGATTATTGACCTTATTAACTCATACATATTCTTTAGAATCCTAAGCATGTATGCAGTCATCAACCCAAGATTTGGCATGATTTGAAACTAGTGATAAAATAAACTTTCATTTGTTTGTGTCTCATCTCATCTGATCTGGGTTAAGGAAAAAATCATTGATCTCTGAAATATGGACCAGATTCTGAATCAGACTGTAGTCTGATTCAGGGTTTCCGGGGAGAACCACTCTGGCGCACCAAAGTGGCACACTAGAGTGGCGCACCTTACCAGAGCACCATTCTGGTGCACCAGTCTGGTTAGAGAGTAAATCACCCTGTTTGCATCATAATCTGCATGGTTTCTCAGATGTTTTTGACCCTGAGTTTCTTGGTGTTGATTCTCTGATATTATTTGTCTTTGCATGCATGTTTTCAGCTTAAGATGATACTGTTTTTAGGACTTTTGCACTTTGCATATTTGGCTCATCGCTGAAATCTGGTAGGCTGATTGCCCCATGGACTCCTATATGGAGATTCTTATGCATCAGTCCATAATCTAGATAGTATGGCTGATTCTTGTTGCCTTTATTTAGTGTAAAAAGGGTGTGATCTTGCGTGAGGCATATCGCCTTTGAGCACAAGATCCATGTTATCTTTTCATGCTTGGATTTTCATAGATATTTAAGTTGCATTTTTGAGTTTGCAAGGACTTTGCATTGCATGATATTTTGGAATCCATCATATTACATGATATTGCACTGCATGGCATTCTAAATTTTCCCCTGGCACATTTTCCTACACCAAGTAGAGCACATAGGTGGCGCATCAGACTGGAGCACTAGTCTGGCGCACCACACAGGCGCGCCAGCCTATTTTCCAGTGGCACACAGTAGCTTTTCGCATGGTTTTTAGCATGTTTTCCCGTATGGAGTTGCCTTTGGTTTTCTCTGCTTGTCTTCCTCAATATATCAGGAAGACCCTATTCTGTTTTTAGCCCTTTCCATGCATGGTAGATCATGTTTTGCATATAGTAAAGCAAGGATGAAAATCACTCGAAGTTCTTAGATCTTTGATCTTAGTTATGCAATATCCTTGCATCAATGCTTGACCCGCGATACGAGTGATCCTTCTGAGCATTAGGACACACCCCACATCCCATGCACTCCTATTTAGCATATGACACCATAGCATTGCATAGAGTATCACCCTCGGGCGTAAAAAAAAGGCTGAAAAGCCGACATTTCATATAAATAAATGAGAAATCCATAGAAAGACCGATTTTTCGAGCGTACGAGGGTGCCTAATACCTTCCTCGTGCGTAACAGGGATCCTTGCCCATTTCTGGTTTATGAAGACATTTTCCATTGGCTTTATTGCTTGATTTGAATGTTTTAAGTGGTTTTCCTCGTCTTCCGTTTTTTAAATAGACTAGGTGGCGACTCCTGCTTTTTTATCATTATTTTTATCGTATTTGCCGTGACTTTGCCGATCCTTGCGCATTTGGCCTTTCGTGCCAATCCCGAGGCTGTCGTCGGCATGGTTGCAGGAACTGGCGACTTAGCTGGGGAAAGCCAAATCCCGACTTTTGTTTTGGGCTTCTGGTTTACTTTGGCTTCTTTCCTTGCTTGCTTATTTTCTTGCTTTGCTTTGGTTGTCCCTTTATAAGAGGTGCTTTCTTACATGCATGCCTTTTGAATAATGGGTGTTTCCTTTTTGCATTTGCTATGTCACCACTGTTGCACATAACCTGCACATGCTTCTGTTTGTTAATTCATGGCTGATTTGCATGTTTCTTTCCCTTCTTATATATGCCATGTTTAGGAGATTAAAGACATGTTTGCTCTCCCCATTTGGTTAATGAAATATAAAAACCAAAATCAATAAAACATATGCAAACAAGTGACAAATTGCAAATTTTCCCCCACAGTTTAATAAACTTGCAAGTAAAAGACTCAACGCATACTCTGCATTCATCATATAAGGCATGCATCTTCTCATCTCCTGAGTCTGCCTATACAGTTTGCGAAGGACATTTCTCAGTGTCTCATCCTATGGCTTTGGCGTGGGATGAAATATCGGGTGTGTCCCCCCTTGTCTGGGGTCGTGTCGGTGTTAGTAGAGGGTACAGTCTACTACTTTGGCAGAGGACGAGGCCCCGAACGCACCACCCGTTCACAACCTAAGCTTTGGCTGGGACTTAGAACGGGGACCTTAATCTTTCTAACCTTGAGTCGGAGACCTATTCACCCCTGTGTGAACCTGGAGTAGATGGCTTGCTAGGACACCCCTAGGTTGCGAGGGAGCGCATACTAGAGGCATTCATGCATTTGCATCTCATACCACCATAAACATTGCATCTTTTCTAACTTGTTTGTTTATGTGCATAGAATTCTTGTCAGCGTGCGAGTTTCCATAGCCTGAGCTCAAGACCTTTCCTTTCACTGACTCTCGTTGTGACCCCATTTTTGACCAAGTCGCCCAAGTTATCCGTCACTTTCGACGAAAGCTCGTGCTAGGATTAGTCCTCTTATTCCCAGCCGCAGTCCGATCCTTACCTGCTCGCGATCCGCCATGGCCCAGCATACCAGCGAGCCCCTTTCCCCTGCTGTTCAAGAGGAGGTCCCCGTTTCAGTGTACCCTTCCTTTGTTTCTATTCCAGTTATCTCTGCTACCTCCACTTTCGCCTTAGCTTCCGGAGGACCTCCGCCACCCCAGTTCCGTGTCCCTGTGGCTACCCCGCCTTCGGGACCACCTGCTTGGTCTTCTACTGCTGTTGGGGCCTCAGCAGTTGAGTCTGTTCCTCCCCAGGGCTATGTGTTTACCAGCCCTCCCCCGACTGCGGCTGTCTCTATAGTAGCCTCCCCCCAGTTTGCACAACTGGGGTCTCAGCTTCCTATTTCTTCCCCTGCTTTGCCTCCATCCTTTGGATCCACTAGTGATGATCCCGTCACTGCGCAACTGCAACAAATGTCAGCCCTCGCCCAGCAGTTGCAGGGATTGGCACTGGCGCTCTAGCCCTTCTCAGCTTTGTCTTTCCTGACTCCCGAGTTGCCTTTGCAACCGGCTCTAGGATCATAGTTTGCACCCAGTGCACCACCCCCACAGCCGTCGTTGTCCCTCGTCTCTCCAGCAATAGGGGTATCGACATTACCTTTTATAACACCGTCACAACACCCACCACAGCATGCATCTCTCTTATCTGGTGGCCAGCCTTCTAGGCTGGCGGGAGCACAACCCGCCATGAGCGTTATACCTGAGGCCATTCTAGTCCAACAGCTCTTGCTCTCGCACTCTGCACCACCTGTAGCACCACCCCCTGCATTGTCTTCACCATTGTATCAAACACAAGCCTCATCTTTTGTCCCTCATCACACAGCACCCATGCACGGGTACACTAGCCATCCTACCGTAGCACTAGACAGTAGAATGGTGGATCCAAAGGAGCCCTTAGGGGCGACCCATACAGTGTACGTGGCCCCCGCATCTGCTGCACAATCCACAACTGCAGTAGCTCCAGACACTCTCCTTGCGAGGATGAACGATTTGGAGCGCACTCTCCGGCATGTGCAGGGTGGGGACCGCCGGTCCTACCAATTCCGGGACCTCTGTTATTTCCCAGAGGCGACTCTCCCACTGAATTTCCAAATCCCAGAATTCGACAAATATAATGGTAAGGGCTGCCCGATTTCCCACCTTAGAGCTTATTGCGGAGACCTCGCACAGCTTCAAGCTGATGAAAGATTGCTCATCTGCCTGTTCCAGAAGAGTCTTACGGGGCCCACATTGAAGTGGTTCGCTTCCCTCGACATGGCCACCATCCAGACTTGGGACGACCTTGTCCAAGTGTTTCTCGAACAGTACTCCTTTAATCTTGACTTAGTCCCAAAGCGAGAGGACTTAGTCGCCCTTAAGCAAAGGCCCCAAGAAACATTTGGGGAGTATGTTGGACGTTGGCGGTCCTTGGCTTCACAGGTCAAAGATAGACCCTCCGACGAGGAGTCTATTGAGATCATGATCTGAGGAGCACAGCCAGCAGTCGGGGCTCTGCTTAGCATTCAGCCAGTCACCACTTTTTCTACATTGCTTCGGGTGGGCGCCCGAGTTGAGAGCTCACTGCGTGGTGGCAGTTTTCCAGCGCTCTCTACATTTGCCAAGTAGGCCACTACCTCACATAGTGGCGCTAGCAGCAACAACAACAATAATGCCAATCCACCCAGGAGGCGGGATCCCTCCAAGAACACAGTTTCCTATATTAGATCCCTTGTTGCTCCGGCAAATGTCTGCTCGCCCCCACAATGCCAAGTAATGTATGCACCCACACCTACACCTAGAGCACCGCATGCATCACACATTACCCACACTGCCACACCAGTGAACCATACCCCACCGGTCAAGACGCGCCCACCGATGGCATATCCGCAGCCGAAGCGACAACGCCATGATAGGCGCCACTATACCGCTTTAGTGGAGCCGTTGAGCATGGTAGTCCCCAAGGTCGCGTCCCTGCTGAGGCTGCCTAAGGTGCGCCCACCGCCTAATCCACTCCCTGCCTAGTATAACGTGAATGCGTTCTACAATTTCCATCGGGTAGCAGGACACTCGACGAATAATTGCCTAACACTCAGGGACGCTGTCCAAGACTTGATTGACCAGAAGATCATAGTGATTAGTACTCAGGTGGCCGGCCCAGCACCCTAACCAGTAGCCGCACAAGCACCACCATCACACACCAATATAGTTAGTCAGCCTTTGCCACAGCATTCACCCTCGGGAGCATTAGGTTCCTCGGGAGTCAATTTTGTTTCTTCTTCTGAGTCTATTTCACCCCCATCCTTCCAACTGATCTGATTCATAATGAGTCGTCCCCTTTTCCCCACCAGCTGTATCACTCTTTCCACGGTGGTTCCAAGGAATCTATTAACATGATTCGTCCGGTTGTCGAGTCAGAGTACACTGTGGCGTCGCCTATCATATACTCCCAGCCTCCAGCCCCGATTTGCTTATCAGCCTGGCCCCAGTCTGGGCCGAGTCACCCATCCTATCCTCAGACCCACCAATATCCTCAGACTCACCAGCACCCTCAGACTTATCCTTAGACTTACCCTCGTGCTTACCCGCATTTTTCCACCACACATGTATAGTTAATCGCCCGCCCCCTAGTTGTTGTGACTCTTAGCCACGACACGCATCGTGTCCCTTATAACTATACCATAGGAATGTGCACAAAAGTGACACGATCGGGTAGAGTGTACAAACCCCCAACACCAAGGCCTATGTCCTCAACACAGAACCCAAACCTGTCACAGGCCCAGTCTAGATTGCCAGCACCCATAGCACCAACCCCTGTCCAATTACAGGCACACTCCCCACAACTGCCTATGCCTAGAGTAGCACCACCTGTCCCTGCCAGTAGCAGCCAACCCTTAGCTGATATAATCAGTCAACTTAAGAAGGTTAAAGCCGATATCTCTATTTGGGACCTAATCCACACATCAGTAGAGCACAGAGAAGCCTTCCTCAGAGTCTTCTAAGCTGCCCGTGTATCCCCAACCATACAGCCAGCTACTTTAGAGAGCATGGTAGGAATGATAGCGGCGCCACAAGTTATCTCCTTCTCTAGTCTAGAGTTACCTCCATCTAGCACCAACCATAATTCCCTGTTGTTCATCACCACGTAGTATCGGAGCTTTCATGTCCCACTCACATTGGTAGACAATGGAGCAGGCTTAAATGTTTGCCCCTTGCGTATGGCAAGTGCAATCGAATTCAAGTCCGAAGACATTACAATAGCCGTGAAAGGGATGATAGCTTTCGATAATACGCATCACGATGCACTTGGGATCTTAATCATTCCTTTGACCATAAACCTTGCTCGCTTCGACGTAGAATTCTATGTCGTTGATATTGAACCCTCTTTCAACCTTTTTCTTGGACGCCCTTGGCTTCACAAGCATCAGATCATTCCCTCAACCCTCCATCGTATGATTATGTTCTGCTGGGATGACAATGTTGTTGTTGTCATGGCAGAAGATATGGAGAAGGTTGAGTCAGTCTCTGCAGTAGCCCCCCAGACCATCCATTTTGAACCAAAACCTTCTGATGTCCTTTATCGAGTTAACCGATTTGAGCCGGTTAATTTCATTCCTCCTTTTGAACCCGTTGGCCATTTGGCCACTTGCGGTAACCCCCGTTTGATGGTTGATAATTTGTGTCGCAAGTGGGGATACGAGAAGGGATCGCATCTTAGGCTTTATCGCCAAGGAATCACCGAGCCGATCGAGGCAGAAGAATGGATAGAGCGCGAAGGTTTGGGGTATGAATGCTGGCATCAGAAGAAGAGATCGCCACACTTTGGTAAGTCTTCCAAGATGTTTATTCCACAGAATTTAGCAAACTTCACCAGTGCAGGCATCTTGGATCCAAATCAAAGCTCGTACACAGTGGCAGTATCACAGCTGTTAGTTTGGGTTTATCCGGAAGAATCATATATAGAAAACGGCCAGTCAGAGACAAAGCAGGGCCTTAAGCAAGTCAGCGAGCAGTCACAGAAGTATTCAGCATTTTTAATGTCAAAACTTTCAGCAGTCAGTCAGGCAGTAGTGTTGGAAGATCCAGTCCAGAAGGCAGATTCAGGGAGTGACCTGGAAGATGATGTAATTGGAGATCTGGATGTTTTATTCCAAGAACAGCTGGATGTGCTAGCAGAAGACTTGGCAGAACATGACCGAGTCAGGAAGGGAAAGGCGGTCATTTCACCACCACAGACAGAATCACCAGTACCACCCCAGGACCAGGTTTCAATTATGGTCCTGTATGAGACAGAGAAGAGGGATGCTAGACCAATGGAGTTAATCTCCTGTCAGTCGGGAGGCGGGTCTACTTGGTATTGGCAGTATAAACCTCACTTGGAGGGTGAGTGTCAAAAAAGAAAAACAACTTGAATTGATCGCAAGTGAGACAAGCGGCAGTAGTCTCACTAGCTTGCAGCAAGACAGCTGCCAGCATGCAGAACCTCTTGTAAATAGCAGAGAAGAAAAAGAAAATCCAAAAAATATCAAAAAATCAAAAAATATACAGGCATCAACTTCAGAGGTAGGGACCCCTAGCTCCTCAGATGATCCGGACAGGCAAGCAGAAGATGTGGCACAATGCCGAAATAAGAACACGAGGGTCACTGTGACTGTCATGAAGTGCCATCAAGGTGCAGAATCAAAAGAGATCCTTTCAGTTGACATCACAGATCCGACATTTGAGCAAAAAATCCTGTTAGAGCTTATTGCCTACGGATAGGAGGATGAGATTAATGGAGCAGATGATGACGCAAATGAGCCACCGCAGTTTCTATTCCATGATAATGACCTGGAAGGTCCAAATCTTCATGTACAAGAGGAGACAAAGCTTATCAATATCAGCACAGCAGAAGATATTAAAGAAACACGCATTAGTGCCAAATTATCACCACAAGCAAAGGCAGAATTTATAGCTTTCTTGAAAGAGTATGTAGATGTCTTTGCATGAAGCTATGATGACATGGTTGGGTTAGACATTGAGGTGGTAGTACATACATTACCACGAATACCAAATTCAAAGCCAATCAAGCAGAAGCTTCGCAGATGGCGACCTCAGTGGCTCCTGAAGCTTAAGGAGGAAATCATGAAGCAGCATAAAGTCAATTTTCTTAAAGTTGTGCTGTATCCTGAGTGGCACGCCAATGTGGTGCCTGTGCTGAAGAAAGATGGGCGGGTTCGCATGTGCATTGACTATCGAGACCTCAACAAAGCGAGCCCCAAAGACGATTTCCCACTTCCCCACATAGATATTCTGGTGGATAACACCGCAGGACATAAAATGTTGTCATTTATGGAGGGATATAATCAGATTAGAATGGCCAAAAAGGATATGGAGAAGACATCTTTTATTACCCCATAGGGGGTCTTCTGTTATAGAGTAATCCCATTCGGACTGAAGAATGCAGGCGCGACATACCAGAGGGCCATGACAGTATTATTCTACAATCTTATGCACCAAGCGGTTGAGGTGTATGTGGATGACATGATTGCCAAGTCAAAAGAGCCCAAGGATCATCTCTCCTGTTTAAAGAAATTGTTTGACCGCCTAAGGAGGTATAAGCTCTGCCTCAACCCCAACAAATGTGTATTTGGGGTATCTTCTGGAAAGCTCCTGGGTTATATTATCAGTTAGAGAGGGATTGAAGTGGACCCTTACAAGGCTAGAGCTATTATTGACATGCCACCCCCGGACACTGAGAAGGAAATTCGCAGATTGTTGGGGCAGTTGCAGTACATTAGCTAGTTCATTGCACAACTCACACCTATATGTGAACCAATATTCAAGCTCCTGAGGAAGAATGCCTGTAGACACCTCGACTTTGAGGTGACTCATAGATGAGCTTTCCAGATGTTGCTTTTGATGTGGCTAACCCTTGAATCCTATTAGCTAAACCAAATCTAGACCTATAGCAGGCCCGCAACCCAACTAGAAATCCAAACAAGTAGGGGAGAGCACCTAGCTAGCACACCTACCTGGCACACCTACCTGACACACCTAGCTAGCACACCTACCTGACAC